>JAQGAS010002445.1:0-10476 GCA_034686365.1 Pachymerium ferrugineum
CTAAATGCTATTAATGTTCATTCTACCATATAACAAATTTTCACATGCAAATTAACGGTTGTCAATGATCAGCAATGAACTATGACAGATCTCCATTAATTCTGCAATTTAAGTCAGCTTATCAATTTTAAACCATTGTTATGAATACTGCATCATCATTAACCTGCAATGGAAGTGATTTCGAATTGAATGTGTTAAATATTGCTGTTTTTATGTTATTCAATTTTGGTCTAGAATTTTCTTAATTCTTCCAAAACTACGCAAATGGAGTAAATTGGCGACCTAATTTTTATGAGTGTACTCGTAACAGTTGCCTCACCCATAAAAAAAAATCAATTCTATTAAATTTTTCACGACTTAACCTTGATATAACCATAAGATAATTAGCGAGAAAAAATAACAATAAATAAGCTATATATGAAATTTATTACCATCATTGCCATCCTGACCATCACAAAGTCACATAGCAATTGTTACCTAGCAAAAAAAAAAAAAAAACATCAATACAAAATTCAACTCCTAAACACAACACTTATTTAACGCAGTTTACTCTTCTCACACATTCATTAAGTTAAAATGCATTTATCTCCAGTAGGATCAAGACAAGGTAAATTAATGATGTCTTATCGTATTTTCAATTACAAATTTTCAATTGAAATTTAAAGTAGATAGAATTTTTTTAATTAAAAGTCATACCTTTTACAGTTACACCATTCACAGTATCCAGGAAAACTATCATACGAAAGCATAGGAAACACGTTGAAGATACAGACAATTTAGCAATTCCATGTTGGAAAAGAATGACAGACACAAAATCTAGTTCTATCTACCGAGTCGTTTGGATTTCCATCGTTTCAACAAGTTTCTTTCTCTGCACTTTCCAGATTTGGAATCGATTGGCTTATTTTTTTAGCAACCCAATTTCTTCAGAAACTAAAATTCGAATGAACAAGACAATCACATTTCCTGTTTTCACTGTTTGTCCATCAGTGGACAACGACCAAAATCTAATAAAACAACAACAAGCGTATGCATTAAAATACCAGATGGAGCCATGTTTTGTTCCATTGGAAGAGTTAGATCAATCGATCAGACAAAATGCAACATTGGAGGGTCTGCTGGACGTATTTTATGTTTGGAATGTAAGTTAATTCTAATTTCCCTTTCAATTGGGTCCCCAATAGATTTCCAACAGGAATCAAAAAAACAAAATTCCCAATTAGACCTTATTGAAATCCAACTAGAATCAATAAAGCTTAACATGTCAGTGACAACTAGAGTCAGATATGGCGAGAAGAAGTCCAAACTACAAAGTTAAACAAAGCCAAACCAAAACATACTAGAGACACACACAAAACACATTAGAACAAAAGCTTCATAACCAACTCCGAATCCCAAATTCTTCCTGAAATGAAATCCAGTAAATCAGCAGAAACAATTGCCCACAACCTTGTAAATTCACTCAAACCATGACAAACAGTAAGACTAAGCCCACAATTGGGAGGCAGTAGAAATAGTCAATAAGAATGAGAATGTCCTATATGCAAGCAGGCATGGCATGACTGATCCCAATGAGCCAATCTAGAGTATGGGCCAATCAGGCAACTTGCAAGTACAAATCGTACTACTAAAGATTGAATACTGTACACAAATTGCCGTCATACAAATCAGAAAATAGCAAATCAAACCTCCAAACCATACAAAGAATAGAAATGAGGGACAAAATTCCATTAGTTTTTTTTTTTTTTTTTTGGTTTCCAATTGGACCTTATTCGAAATTAACTAAGACAAATAGAATTGAGGAACAGAATTTCAAAAGGGCCTGATAGATTTCACATTGCTTTTTATGGAATTTAATGGAATTTAAAGCTTCAAATTACTGGATTACAGCAACATTTTCATTTTAATCTTATTGATACAGCGTTCTCCATTCATTGAAACACCCAAACCACGGGAGAAGAAGATTTTAATGTACAACAGTGAATGCAAACAATATGCATTTGGTACTATACCGTAGTAACCCTATTTTTTTTCATTTACCAACATTAAAAATTAACTTTATAGATGACCCCATTCTTTTTACAAAGACTGTCATGCTGATACATTTAAAATCCGCCAATATGCTTTCATATTGCGGGGACACAATAATGCAGGTAAGTTTTGCAGTAATGTGAAATATTACAATTTCTTTACACAGTTTCTTTCAGATTTACATTTTGTCAAATGATAACAACTTTCAACATCAATCAGCAAATTTTTTGGAAGTTTTGGTGAAGAAACTCGTCATGTATGGTTTAACTGCCCAACAGGTAAACATTTTCATTATACTACAACTGCAGAATTACTGAAGAATTGCTGTCCTTTTGCCGCAATATGTTTTCACTGCAAATTTTCTGCAGTATTTTATTGCAGTTTTTTCAGTATTCCAGTGAAAACTAAAGACTTAAATCATTTTTTTAACAGTTTAGTTTTTTAAACACAAAAGAAAATCCTTGCTCTGATGCTCCAACTGTCAACAAGTGTTTAGATCGATGTTTATACCAAATAGCACTAAATGAAACCAAGTGCAAGTATTAAAATTATTTAAATGAGTAAACTTATTACTATACATTAAATTTGGTAGATTGCTGAATGAGCCATGGCTTGATCTACCCAATTGTACCAAACCAAGTGAAATTACTGATGTTTTACGGATGAGAATAAGAGCAGCATTCGCAGTAATGCATGAAAAGATATGCAACTGCCCTCGACTTTGTCAACAAACTATATATTCATATTACTTGGAACAAATGGCTGTTGTTGAAATTGCTTCAGGTTTAATCTATTTTCAAAGTAATGTAATCCCTCTAGTGAGCGAATTCTATTCATACAACATGGTTGCCTTGTTGTGTGATATTGGTGGTAATTTGGGTTTATTTATGGGATTGTGTATTCCTGCTGTATTAGAATTGATTGAACAAGCATTTATCCAAGTTAAACAAAAATACTTTTAAAAAGCATATATATAACAATTGGGTTGGGTAATTAATCTTTAAAATTATACTAAAAATTGTAGTTTCTCACAACTTTTTGTTTAAAATTAAAATGGTAGTGTCACTTTTAAACTTATTTTATTAATTTTGATTAGTTAATCATTGGCCACAGATTTGCCAACATTTATTGCAAAGTGTTTGAAACATCATTGTAAACTAAAAAAAATTCCTTTTCAAAAAGAATCTGTTTACCAGAGTTGAAAAGAACTGCAGTAAACTGCAATAATACCAGTCTTACTGCATTTTTATTGAAATGGAGCTTGATCCATATTTACTACAGGTTTAGTGAGAAAAATTAAGTAAGAGTAATTTGACCATTTTTACTGCAGTTATCTACGATTTCTATCGTAATTTTACAGTACAAAGTGAAGTAAAATAATTTGGCTCATTTATATACAGAGTGATAGTCTACATTTCAATGAAGACAATAATTTTTTTTTTTAATATTTACACATTTGTCAGTGCAACAAAGTCACTATGCAGGTCAAAGTAACCCCATTCTATGGTACTGGAAGTAATTTTATTTGAATTAAATTTTAATTTATGAAAAACTCAAACTAATTTACTCTTAAATGTTTTTTAAATTAAAGTTACTTCTTTTCTCTCCTTCAATTACTTTCTTAGTTATACAAACTTTGTACAAGTATAAGTAATTATGAACCACCATCACAATGTTCTTTATTAAAGGGACACTCAACCCTGAGACAAATTGGATCTAAATAAAATATTACAATCATCTAATTATGCACGTAATACTTTTAAATTTCTTAATTTTGAATTATTATTTTGTTTAAAATGAAAACATTCCTTCATATGATCTAAACCAACCAATGGGGTCAATTTTTGTGGCCCAGTTAAGTCCATAAAAGTTGATCCCATTGGTTAATTTAAATCATGTAATGGAATGTTTTCATTTTAAACTAAATAATGGTTTAAAATTAAAACATTTAAAAGTATTATATATGTAATTAGATGATTGTAATTTTTTATTTAAACCCAACTTATCTCAGGAGTTTAATGTCTCTTTAACTTCTTCATTTATTATTTCATAATATTTAGCAAGGGGTCCAAGTTTTATCTGTATCTGTGATTTAAATTCATCATGTTCATAATCTACTTTATACAGGTCCAACTTCATAGTTATTCAGTTTTATTAATTAGTTCATTTGGTTTCATACTGTGTAGCCAAAGCCAAATCTTTTCTTTCTGTCTTGTTGAAGCTTATTTTCAAAAATGAAAATGATAAGTGAGCTTCCTCAGCCACTGCACACTCAATCCACTACTTTTATTAAATTAATACATTCTCAAATTATGTAATATGATAAGGTTAAACTTACTTTTTTGCATCGTAATAAAAGTTGTTTTGTAACACATAAAAAAGAAATGTTTTGAAAAAATTAGTTTTATGCCATTCTACATCCTGAAGCACAAGCAGAATGAAGTATTTCCTTTTTAGTAAGTTAAAGATACAATTTTCTATTAATATAAATTAATCTTTTTTATTTCAGTTGTGTGCTTGACCATTGAATGTGCATTGGGTGAGAAAATAAATTGCTGCTTGCAGAAAAGTGAGCAGTATAAAAAAGATTATGCTCAATTGGTTGAAGACTGTAATCTTGTCTACTATACTTGCGAGTAGGTTTTATCTTAAATGAAACACATTAAAAAGTTTTATGAACTTGTAAAATTATATTTTCAGTGATTTTATGAAAGATGGAGCAAAATATCGCCCTTGCGGACACAACATTTTAAATAAAATGAAAACTTATTGTAACGAAGATGGCATACTAAGTACAATTTATGATGCACTGAATTTAAACATGTGCATTCTATAGTGAGTGTGTGAATTAAACATAATTCAAAAGAAATGTAATAATTTAATTGTTTCAGTCGTAACTGTTTAACGTTTGAGAAAGGTAAAGTAACTAAAGATTTAATGTGTTACTTGAAGGCAAAATCAAAAGAGCAAATTCATCTCAAAAACATGGAGAAGAATTACATTAGACCAGACAAATATTTGAATCCTAATCGTCAGTGTATATAAATAAATGAATGTCATGTTTTTATTAATATATTTAAGGAAATAAATAATGTTTATTGCTTACCTTAACATTTTCTTAATGTGCAAATTTAACTGTTGTATGAGGTTCAAAGCCGAGCGGATGTAATATTAATTTTTGTTCTGTTGCTTCCAGTAATCGGATTTTTGAATTTGTGTTGAAAGATGGCGGAACACGATAGACATTAACATCAGTTAGTTAGCACATAATAATCCCAACCTGTAAAAGTTAAAGAAAGCATTGTGAAATGTATCACAAAGCTTGGGCCATTATTTCGAATATACTAGTAAAAATTTTACCTTCTCCAGGTTTAACAACAGCTCTCAATTTCAATTCTTGTCCTCATTCTATGGCACTACCGGCGTTGACTCGATGCGTGTAGTCGGAGCTACCTGGCGGTGTTTTACGGTATAATCCGAGATCGCATTTGTAAGTCTCTTTCTTGGCCAAGAATAACCTAGCTGGTGGACTCTCTCTAAATATAATTTGATTTTGAAACAATTTTGAAACTGTAATGCAAACTTAAAAGCGCTTACAAATTTCCATGGAAATCAACAGCGCGATTTGCTGACAAAGTCCTGTCTTGAGGTTTACACTTCATTGTTGTCACCTCATCTTCAGAAGTTTTAAGTCCACACACAAGAGAAAAGCCTACAGAGATGCACAGCAATTCCTAAACACAGATGATAGATCAGTTCATTTACATCAATTCACAGCTGCTTCCTGCTTTCCTGCTTGTTTTGCAAAGCAGGAAAACACTCCAGAGAACCATCCAGTTTGTGTTTCCTTTCCCTTCTGTGCCCTCCTACAGACTTGTTTGTATGAAAATAAGTTTATGCTTTGATCAAATGCAGTCAATTTTGTATTCTGTTAAGGTTGTTATTCACGATGAATTCCATAATTTAACACTAAGCAACGATATAGCATTGCTAAAACTTGAAAGAAGAACAAGAAAGAGACCCATATAAACATTATTTGCTTACCTGATCAAAAACAAGAGAGAAATATTAACATTAACCAAAAATGTGTAGTGACCGGCTGGGGAAGGCCGAATGAAGTTAAAATAATTTACCAATTCAAAAAAAGTTGGCTCCTCTTTTCTCTTTTAGCAAGTCCTCACTCGATAGTCTTAAAAGTAGTTGTTCCTCTGTGGACACCTGAAGAATGTGAAATTGGATTAAGATCAGTGTTAGGACCTGAATACAATCTTTCATTTGTGCAGGGACGGATGGTCAAGATTCATGTGACGCATTCTTGCGTCACATGAATCCTTTCTGAAAAAGAGTAAATTGCTTATTAATATTGTGTCATTTTTTTAGGGCGACGGTGGAGGTCCACTTGCCTGCGAGTTCTATGGTCTTTGGTATCAAATGGGTGTAGTGTCATTTGGTGTTGGCTGCGGTCGTCCAAATATCCCTGGAGTAATATACGTTCCAGCGTACAGTGCATGGATTAAAACTACAGTTAAGCTATTTGGTTAACTGCCGACACATTTTATTTTGCTACGTAAAAAGCATTACATTCGAAAATTCTTTCTCATGAAAGATATTAATAAATACAATATAATTGTTGAACACATTTTTCTGCCAGCAAAATGTAAATATGGTTATTTGACTGCAATAAAACAATGGAAGACTTTTGCAGTATATATCTTTTGTAATTGATGTTAAATTAAATGTTCATTCTGTAACAAATTTTCACATGGAAATTAGTGATTGTCAAAGATTAACATTGACATACGTCAGAGATCCCTATTAATTTAACTGCAATTTAAGTCAGTGTATCAATTTTAAACCATTGCTATGAATACTTCATCATCATTGAGGGGCTTGACCTGCAATGGAAGTGATTTCGGATTGAATGTGTTAAATGTTGCTGTTTCTGTGTTATTCAATTTTGGTCTAGAATTTTCTTCTGTGTTTCTACCAAACGACTGCAAAAGCGATGCAGCAAGAAATGTTTGAAGTGATCTTAAGACACTATCAGATCTTTTCAGTGAAGCTCTACAATGTTGCTTAGTATTGCTGAAATCCAAATCTAAGTTCATGTTATTTGTTGGTAGTTTCTTGTCTAGATAAGTGACCTCTGATGACTGATTTTGTAATGTCTTTCCCATTTCATGATTCTCTTTTTCTTCCCATAATGATTTAGTTCTATGATTGGACCACTGCGATTTTTTTCTCAGTCGGGATTTGCATAGATGGTATGTAAAGATGCAGGTAGAGATTAGAAGAGTAATTCCAAGGGCAACTGCTAAGCCAACGGTTGCTATTAGCAGTTCAGGACAACCACGTTCTTTCTCCAGGTTTCGCATTAAATATTCTCGTTGGAACCATTCATCTGTAAGGAGATGTGAAGAAATATTAAATGCACCATCAATTCAATTTAAGCTTTCGATTTTTTTTTTTAAATTAAAAGTTACAGAAAACCCGATTGAGAAATTAGTCTTTGAATTGGACAAATACCGTAGTCTGAGTAGACTTGAAAAAAACTTGTTGACCAAATGACGTAAATTATCTCTGGCGATACATAGAAATTCAAGTGTGGATAAAAGCAGGGCTTAGTCTCAGTAAACGGGGGGCCCCTTGAATCTTGAAACGTTCAAATCAAAAATTTAAGGTATTAATTTTTCAAATTAGTTCTTATTCTTTAGACTAACCTTAGCTCAAAGGGACTCCTTTCAGTTAAATTTAAAATTTCTTTGTTTTAATAAACAACTTGAATTAAGAATGCCCAATTGTCCTAAGCAAAACGAAAACGTTATTTTTGTGGAGACATGCAAACGCAAACAAAATAGAGGCAACCGATTTTCGATCTTATATTCGGCGATCAGATAGAAGATTATAATCAAAGAAATGATCAAAGGCGTACTGAAATTCAAGGATCTAACCGCAGCCAACCTTCGAATTAAATTAGAAATCTCTACTTAATCAGTATAAACTTCAAACTATTTCGCCATATTTTATAGGCTCCAGGCCCTGGAGTCCAGGGCGGAGATTGCTGAATCACGTTTTAGTACGACAATCGTCTTCATCTATGCGCCGTGTTCAGGAAACAGAAAAGGCGGATCATACTGTGCATTTTGTGAATCACACTTTTCGTTAGAATTTTTGTTTTCCTGTTGAGCAAATTGTCACCCTCAAAACAAATTTTGGTCATTTCGTTTGTCATTTTTCGTTTGCGCAAAAAAATACGAATGCGCAGTGCGGCTAATATTTTTCCGCGTTTGATTTTAAAGTCTCTTAAAACGCAGACACACAAATAGCAAATTGTATGACTAACGTGCAGATGCATACGTCAAGTTATAAGGGCGTTCCAAGTTGTCTGGTATGGCCTACAGCAGATGTGGGGATTCATTGCCATTAATATTCTTTGATCGTTATGGTATGTGGAATATAAAATTGTAGCTACAACGTAATATTATAAATACCTTCACGATTATTAGCCGTTAAAACAACAACTGTCAAGTTCCTATCAAAGTCTGTAGTATTGGCCAATAATGTATTGTTATTACTATCAACTTCACTAGACGATGTTTGACGTCGTTTTCGGCCATGACTTTGAAATCCATCAGGACAATGAGTCTTTAAAAACAATAAAAATGTAATTTTCTTTTTGACTTAATAAATCTGAATACTGACAATGGAGCAATCTTCTTGTTCAACGCAAGCAGTTACCCTTGCAGTAATCCTGACAGCTTCACCTTCTGTCATTGTTTGAAACATGAAAGCTTTGAAATTGAAATCAACAATTAAGTCATTAGCTGGATCAACTTCTGGATGATTTGGAGCAATGGCTTTGTAAGCTGAATTTCGACATCTATCATAAGATACACAAGTTATGTAGAATTAACTATTTAGAATTACTTATGTTTACCCATCAGTTAAAACCAGATGTGCATATTCAACTGTTGTATCAGGTTCAAAGCCGTGCTGATTTAATGTTAATTTTCGTTTTGACGCTTCCAGTAATTGGACTTTTGAATTTGTGTTGAAAGATGGCGGAACACGATATACAATAACATCGGTTAATCGCACATAATTCCAACCTAAAAATTAAAGAAAGGATTGCATTGCTAAAATGTCTCACCAATCTTGCGCCATTATTTCGAATGTATTAACAAAATTTTACCATCTCCAGGTTTAACAGCAGCTCTCAATTTCAACTCTTGTCCTAATTCAATGGCACTACCGGCGTTGACTCGATGCGTGTAGTCGGAGCTACCTGGAGCTTTACGGAATAACCCGAGATCGCATTGCAAGTCTCTTTCTTGGCCAAGAAAAACACTCGACCTTGAGGTAGCTGGTGGACTCACTCTAAAAATTATTTGATTTTGAAACAATTTTGAAACTTCAATGCAAACTTAAAAGCGCTTACAAATTTCCATGGAAATCAACTGCGTGATTTGCTGACAAAGTCCTATCTTGAGGTCTACACTTTATTGTTATCACCTCATCTTCTGGAGTTTTCAGTCCACTCACAAGAGGGAAGCGTACAGAGATGCTCAGCCATTCCTAAACACACACGACAAATTTAATAGTATTAGCTTAGTTTTGAGATGTACTTTAGATGTAAATAGTTATGATGTAAACCCTATTTACCTTTCCATCATCTTCGGCTTGTGATGAAACTCCGCATTCATCAAAATCATTGATATCAAGTCGGTATACATTGCTACCAGCTGCAAGAGTTATACTGCACTGAGCTGCCGTTTGAGCATCAATATCAGGACGGCCATTAAAAAACGGAGATGCTGTGTATCCTGGTGGTGCAGTCAGTAAAGCTGTTAACGTGTCTGGGTGTCTCATACACCTAATATCTATCGGAAATAATAAACGTTTTAAATCAAACTTCCGGATCTGTTAGGTAAAAAGGAATTCTTTTTCTTCTGCTTGAAGGAAATGATGTGTAAAAATGCAATCTCTTATCAAACTAAAACAATTTTGGTTCATCGATGTATGAAATCGAAACCATAAGCCGGAAAAACGGTTCCAAAAGGCAATAATTAGTTTCACTTCACTGATAAAGTTTGTGTTACCTAAAACCTTATGTTTAACAGGTCATTACTTCTATGACCAAAAAATAAAGTCCGTTTGAAGTGCTTTATGTCGCATGGTGAACTCCTCGTTTTGACTTGACATTCAACTGTAATTTTAAATAAAGTAACTCCGATTCAGTAGCAATGTAAGGGGACATGTTTAGCTCGTATTAGGAGTGAAAGTATATCAAAATTTGAGTTGAAGTGCATCAAACATGGAGTTCATCAAGAGACAACTAAGGAGATCCATTTTTTTGTATGCGTACTTCAATGGGGCGAAGTCGCTTCGGTAGTTCTAATAATGGCCGCAGTACCGACGCGCCACCATTGTTAGAACTGCGGCCAT
>JAQGAS010002446.1:0-10475 GCA_034686365.1 Pachymerium ferrugineum
CTTCTATTTTTCGCACAATTACAGAGCGATTAGTAAAGATACTTTTACAGCTGCAAACCAAATATCATCTGTTGCTACAAGCATTTTTTAACGTATATTTAATGCAAATAAATTGTAATTTACCAAGTTAGAGAGAATCCAAAAGCAGAAATGATAATACTAATCACCAAAAAAGCTATACAATGAATCTTCACCTTAATACAACTTTATACGCAATTTTCAGAGCTTTCAACGAAATTTTTTTTTATCTCTTGTAGTTTCTGAGATATTCAATTTTTGTATGAAATTTTTTACCCTTCAAAATTTCATGGAAGGTCAAATTCTGAAAAAAATCTAGTAGATTGCACACAACATTCGATCAAATTTTTAAGAGGGTGTTTTGCCTTAAAAACAATATCGAACTCTTTTTAAAAATCTGATTTTGTTTATGTATTATGCCACTAGCCCTACACCATTTGAATTTGATCTAAGTTTTGTTACCTCAATTGTGTTTTTCACTTTCAATTTGCGATAATTGATGTTTAGAAGAGGTTTTATAAATAACAAGTGAACCAGATCTTTAAAAGAGAATTCCATAAAGTAATAGGTGATTTTAGAAATGTGTAAAAACCAATCTAAACTTCTATTTTTATAAACCATTTTGATTCAATTTGTTAATTTTTAACGTTTTAACATAAAATTTGAAAACTATTTATTATGAGAAAAAATAAATTTTTGACATGTGTTTTTTAAGTTTGTATGTAATATCATTTTGAACTTTGTTCCTACAAAGGATAAGTTTAATTTTTGCTGAAGTTATTGCAAAATATCTCAGCTATGCTATGGATTGGTACTTATTTTTACTTAGTGTAATATAAGAAAAGCTACTATAAACGAACTGGGTAAGTAATAAACCAGAGTTAAAAAACAAATATCGAAATTAACTTTTTAAAATTTTAAAATTCAAGTAATAAATGGATTTGTTATTAAAGCTGCTAACTATTCTTTTCATCCAAGATTTGTGTTTGAATAATGGAATATTTATCTAAAACCTAACAAATGACGATACTATCATTTGCCAGTGCCCAACACTTTTTTTAATCTACAGACAAGCAGACAGACCCCTTGTCTATAGAAAGTAACGTCCAGACGTCAATGAATAAATAGTTTTTCGGGTTCAACCAAGAAGTGTATTCACACATCGGTGGTTCACCGAACTCAACGAGTATTAACTTGGCTAGTCGCTATTTTTGTAAATGCAATGGAGGATTTGAAATATGAGAATTTTGCACTGGTTTGGAATTTAGTTTTGCAAAAATAAAAAGAATTGACACCTACCGTGTTAGACATCGATTTACTCGATGAATGTTATGATGCGAGTCTCCGGGGTCCTGAAGGTATTTGCAAAAACTCGGCTGGGAACGGCTGGAAGTTACGTAACAGGATTTGAGCTTTTAAGCGGGACTTTTGAATGTGTCGTGAGTGAGCTGTTTTCCAAATGTCTAAGGGTCATAATGATGCGCCGCCATATTTTCGCGTTGCTCTGACTTATGACGTAAATGGCTAATTATCGAGAGACGTGACGTGACATCTTCGACACCGCTTACACATTGAGTTGGAGCAGCTTTTCATTTCACCGAACCAAAAAAAACATCTTTCTTTCTAGTTGCCTTTTTTGTTTTCCATTATTTCTATTCTGATTAAATTGTTTACCTCATTTTACTTTACTTTTTTCTTAATGACTACATTTACATGGTCGTTATTTTTCGACTGTGTCGTAATTCTAGAAGTCACGACCGAGTAAACACGTCAAAAGAATATATGACATTGCTGGATATTCCTTTCGTACCGGGTCGTAAAATTCTTGTAGGTCACATAACCAAGGTATGTGGCGGCAAAACTCGGGGAAGCCCAACCCTATTTCGCCCTCTTTTACCAAATTGACTCCGCCCATTGAGCATGTAAACGGTAGAAATATCTAAAACGCCATGAGGCGTTAAAATATTTTGCGAAAACGAAATCTATTGATTGGTTGCGGTGTATAAACGAGATCATAAGCTTAGGAGGATCATCAGCGCGGGATCGCGGGATCAATTCCCCTGGCGTGTATAAAACGTATTGGCTAATAGCTTAATGTAGGACTATTAAAGAACCGTATTGAGTACGGTATTGTAAAATATGGTTGTACTTTAGATGAGTGGTCGAAATCGGGCGATGTCGCTTCGACAGTTCTAATAATAGCCGCGGGTGTCGCGTCGGTACTACTAGATGGAATTCATGTGTGGTCGGTTTCGTATTTTTAGCGATATTTTTAATTTTATTTAGCATAATGAAAAAAACATTCCGCGATAAAATTATCCATATACTAAATAAACTTAAAAGATCGCTGAAAACACGAAACCAGAAATGAAATTCCATCTGGTAGTATCGACGCGATACCTGCGGCCATTATTCGAAATCTTTAACAATAACGTTATTGCTACAAGGTGTACACTGCTCGAGCAACTTTGTATTTAGTTATATGGCAGCAGTTTCAAAAACTCTATAACATTTTATAAATGTTATAAAATTGTATGTTCGGAAATTAAAATAAAAAAATAAAAAATAAATTAGGTTAAAGATAACAAGACCTAATTCAAGTGCAAGCTTTGTTTCTGTATTTGTTTTTAATGGTTTTTAATGGTGCCACAATATTTTACTCACTTGTCAATTTAATTTTCAGAAACAAATAAATTGTTTGTAATATTCTACTCATATACGGCATGTCGAAATAAAAAGAAAAATATCCTGGCTCTTCATATCTATATTTTTTTTAAACTAATTACTCCTCAGCTCAATAGATGGCACAACGTGCAGTTCGAGTGATTTTATCAGATTGAGACAAAAAGTTAAATTATTGTAATTCGGACATCTATTGAACAAATATAAACAGACACACCTGAATCTTTGTAATAATTTGGAACTTCAAAATTCCGCATCATTTACTTAAAGTTGATAATAGATATGTAACGTATATGTTTTGTTTGCACCGCAATAAAAGATAATATAGTTTAATTACTCACTAGAGAGGTTGTGCAATTGTTCCCTAACGATATACGCTATCGCTATCGTTATTTTAACAATACAATGCAACGACAATGTATTGTTAAAATAACGATAGCGATAGCGCATATTTTTATGCAATGGCAATTTTTACTGGAGTAACCTAACCTAACCGTATTGTGCCCAGGATTTTAAATTAATGATCGTATTTTTTAGATGAATGGTCGCAATTGCATGGCATTTCATATACAGGCAGACTACGTTGCGAGTTTGCTCGTTAAAATTCCAGCTGTAATGTTAATACTGAATTAAAAAGTTACTCTAACTAATATTAATTGACTACTTGATGGTTTTCAAACTACTGCTTCTAATGCGGTTCCTGAATTTGAAATTTGCTCATTTGCATAAATACTAAGATAAATCGTAATTCCGACACAAATTGCTTGCAAAATTTACAAATTATTAGTATGTAAAATTTCTGCGAATTATTTTATATTATTAATATATTATATAAAACACTTTTAATTTACCATACTTATGTGTTATGTAGGCGATAGTCTTTCCAATAAACTACTGAAAGTTGATGTCCCTGAGATGTCCGTAGAGTAATGTCGGTTTGCTTACGGGTTCAAAATAATACAGTCTTCTGTTTTTTGTATAGGATAGGAATCAGATGGATGAGATTCCTGTGAGGTAATATAATGTTAATAATATTTATGACTATTTTGTACAGTATGGTAGTAATGACGTAACTTTTAAGGGGATTCAGGAGGACCTCTTGCGTGGAAAAATGAAGGAAGATGGTATTTGATTGGATTTGAATCGTGGGGAATCGGTTGTGCACGGCACACGGCACACGCACCATAGCACCTTATACTCGAGTGGATAAATATTATGATTGGATTGATTCTCATACGAACGATGCAAAGTTTTGTCCTCACTGACAAATTTTTTTTAATTTAAAAATTTTATCTGCCCAAAAAGTGTAGCAAAATCAAATGTGCTTTTTTTTTATAAAATAAAAAATTGGGACAATTTTATCATATTTTTACAAACCACTATCTAACTTTATCTTTTTGCACTTATCTTGCTGCAATAAATGTTTTATCAGCATTACTTCGTCGAATTGCAATTATTTTGTGATATAATGAAAAACGCTGTTTATTTTCATGTTATATGGTTTGATTTTAATCACAAATACGTCCCTCTCTTTGGAAACCTATATTTTTTCGCTTTAACCCAAATTGTAACAATTCTTGTTTTAACTTCACAAACTTCGGAAATCCATATTTAAAACTAAGTACCCTTTGTAGATTTGTTACTGGCAACAAATTATTTATTTTAAACCACCATGCGAACACACAAACAATTAAAATTGTAATGGAAGAAAAAGGTTAATATTAGATAAACTGATTAAATTCGTTATTGTGCAATCCTTGTAATCACTATTCTTTCTGTTAAATACTATTCAAATTAACAATTAAAGTGTGAAAGCCTCATATTTGTGTTATGACATGTCCATACGTAAACAAAAGTTGCAGAGTGAACACAACCCAAAAATTTTCGAGAAATTTCGTTTACCAATTAGACTGATAAGAAAAACTTAAGATTCTGAGTAGAATCTGCAATTAAAACCTGCAAACTTTCCCATAGAGAAATTCACAAAAGTCAAGTATATTTTTTCAAATGTTATAAGATTTTATTACATCAGTTCAGTTTAATAAACGGGTGCAACAAAATTTTATACAGCTAATAGTTACTGATAATAACTAAGAAACTTTATCAAACGAACCACATTTTTATCAGTTTCTATCAGAAATATTTAGGTGGTTTTTTTTTTACTAAAGAAACATTAGCGTTCATTTCGAAATGGAAGGGTTTTATATAAAAACCGATCAAAAAGAATTAATTATTTTTGTACGAACCGTTAAATTTATACTACGGGTTTAGTTACTCAGAATTTTTTCAAGTGAAAGTGTGTTATTTCATAAGTTTCAATCTTCTGAAGTCATTTATTTTGGGTCGCTATCAGAGACATTCTTCAGAATAGACACTCCTGCTAGGTGACGTCAATAACATTTTGCGTGTATGGCATCTGGATGTCGTAATAAATGATATTTTATTTGGCTGACATCAATATTACAGCACGGATTTAAATATTTAACTTTAAAATTCAAACCATATTAATAGATCGGAAAAAATTTTTTTATTGCATTCATTTCAAATTTTTAAATTTCAAAGTTTTATTACAGATTCGCCTGTTTAGTATTGCCGTCCTCATTTTGATTAAAGTACTAATATAATAAAGTTAAAAGACAAAAAGTTGTTCATAACGCTATATAAAGCAAACCAGAACAGCATTTGGTACGGAACTGATAAGACATTTTATGGAAAACACAGAATTCATTTTCCAATACTGATGTTTAGAAATTCCAACTGGGTTTATTAACTCTTAAAGCAATGAAAATAGTCAGCTGTTCGCCTAAAATAAAATTTTATCACACCAGGTTTGGAAATGATGGCAAACTGAACAAAGTCCTTACGTAATGTTAAAAAAAATATAATTCTGAGTAAGATAACAAATGTGTCACCTGTATGTCGTGGATAATGACGGGGGTGATAAATGATTGTCGAGTGCTACTGATTAGAGACTCACTTAGTCTGCATGATTCAACAGAAAAGGAGTTTTAACATTCACTCCTAAAAATTTTAAATGGAAAGGAATACACAACAGCTTTTAATACTAGGATTTTATATATGTACCTTATTATATGGAGCATACACACAAGGTAATGCTTATCTATGATTGGATATTAGATGTAATAACACATCTTAAGCATAAGGTAGTAACTCATTTATTACTTATTAAAGATTCATGTGGCTCTAACCAATGCGATTCCCAAAAAAATTTGAAATGTGAAGTGACCGCAGGTGGATCGGATTTCACATGCGAATGTGAAGTTGGTTTCTTACCACGAGTCGGTGATCTTGAAACAGTTGGCTGCTACAAAGGTAAATAATTATCTTAATATAAAAAGTAGTAACTCATTTACTATTTATTGAAGATCCATGTGAGCCTAATCCATGCCATAATGGAGATAAATGCACCCCCAACAGCGCAACTGAAGATTACAAATGCACGTGTTCAAATGACGACTACGGAAAAAATTGCGATCGTTAGTAATTCAAATTTGAATATTGAATTGGAAAAATGGTTTTTATTCTTACAGGTGTTTGTACTGATTTTTGCTCTGGCAACAACTTAAAATGTACGCCAGATCCAACAGCAGAAGAAAATGTTAAATGTGAATGCGATAAAGAAGGTTACGTACTAATAGACAAATCAAACCCAACGAAAGGATGCCGCAAAGGTTAAAATTAAAAATTATTCATAAAATCTGAATGAAGTAATTCTAATTGAATATCTAAAAATTACAGATAATTGTCACAACATTGACTGCAATAACAATAATGGTAATTGCATAGACCTTTATCCTAAGACCGAAGATTGGGTTTGCAAGTGCTCGAAAGATTATTTCGGACAAAACTGTCAAAGTATAATATCTTTATAATTCTTCTCTATTCCACTATATCAAATTCTCTTTTCTTCTTTCACAGAACAATGCGAAGACAAGTGTAGCTTAAAACTTAATTTAACATGCGAAGCAGTTTCGGCAGTCCCAACTAAAGAAAACGACGTAAAGTGTGTTTGTGCGGATAGCGGCACACACAAACCTCATGCAGACATTGAAACAGAAGGGTGCTTCCAAGGTAATAATTTGAAAACCAAGAAGGAGTCGTTATAGCAGACATATACTCAACAAAAATGTTTCAGAACACTGTGCGGACGTAAGTACCTGTAACAACGGAACTTGCAAAATTTCAACAGGAAACGAAATATGCATTGACTGTCCGCCCAATTTCTTCGGTCGATACTGTTCAGGTAAGATTATCTTAGTCCACGCATAGTCTGTAATCATTAATACATCTTTTGTTACAGAACCATGTAATTGTGACAAAAATTTAAACTTAACTTGTCAGTTAGATGATAAAGCAGAAGAAGGAGAAAATAAGCAAACTTGTATATGTATTGATGGATATAGACTTATTGATGAAAATGACATCGCTCAAGGATGCACGGAAGGTAAATAGTATAAAACACCAATTTTTAAATGCAACTAATATTAACTAATTATTATACGGTTCAGATATATGCAATAACACCAACAGCAACCCATGTCATGAGACTGCCACGTGTAACGATGATACAGGAGTAGCAATATGCTCTTGCGCATACAACATGTTTGGTCAATTCTGCAATGGTAAATAGTACCACAATATAAAGTCTACCTAACAATAAAGAATACATTGTAATATTCACAGTTACGTGTGAAGAACGCTGTACATCCGATAAGAATTTAATATGTATACCGCTTAATACCACCAATGAACCTGAATGCGCCTGCAAAAATGCAAACTATTCCCAAGTTAATGATACCGATATCAATGAAGGATGTCTAGAAGGTAGGATTATTTTATATACAAATTCATTTAGTACCGCTCTTTTTAATACGCCCTTAACTACTACTTTGACTTAGATTTCTGTGAGACTAAAGGCTGTGAAAACGGCAACTGCTCTGATAAGTTTAATACAAAATACCACTGCGACTGCGAGAATGATTATTTTGGAGCTCGGTGTGATGGTAATTAGTTTTATTTTTTTTTTAAATAGAAATAAATCAAGTAATTTTATTTCTATTTCTTTAAAAATATAACTCCACCATTTTATTTCACAGTTTTTTGCAAAGACATATGTTCTGGCCCATATTTGAAATGTAATCCAGACCCTGATGATGAACAGAACGATTCGCTTGTAAATTGTAAATGCGTGAGTAACGACTACGTATTTGTGAATAATACTAAAGGTTGCTTCCTGGGTGAGTAATGAACAACTTTCCATCTAAAAAAACTTGAAGCAATATTGATTGATATTTTAAAACTTGCATCATAGATGAATGCAAGAACAAATCTATCGATTGTTCAAACAAAGGAAACTGTACACCTACAGATGGAGATTATAAATGTGAATGTGACAAAGACTACTTCGGAAAAGACTGCGATAGTAAGTAACTTATTTCTCAGCATATGTTTATACGTATTGATCCTTTTCTTTACTTTATTCAGAGGAATGTTTCCGAGACGTCTGCAAAGGTCAAGACAACACAAAATGTGAACAAAATGGCCTTGAAGGTGAATGCAAGTGCATAGAAGGCTACATATTAAACGGCACTGATGTTGCAATTCATGGTTGTCGCGAAAGTAATATTGACTGAACATTTAAATACTATAATAACATTTTTGTCTGAATTCCCTACAAATATTTTCCATCTTCAGATCTATGCGCAAACGCTAACTGTGGAAATGGCACTTGCAGTGATGTAGATGGATCTGTGACTTGTTCTTGTTTCCCAGACTTTTTTGGGGAAAAGTGTGATAGTAATAATTGCAAAGACAATACGTTTATGGTTGGATAAATTAAGACTATTCATTACAGAGCCCTGTAAAACGGTTTGCCCTGGTACAAACACTAAATGTGATAAAGATACGACGGAACCAAATAATGCGGCCAAATGTTCTTGCATTAACGAGCAATACGTTCACATCAACAACAATGACTCGAATGGATGCGTAATAGGTTAGCAATAAATTTTACTTAATTGTGCAAGTATTGCATAATCTCTTTTCATATTGTTACGCAGATCAGTGTAAAGATCAGGTGTGTCTACATAACGGGTCATGTGTCATGATAGAAGAAAACCGTCCTAAATGCGAATGTGAAGATGAGTATGTCGGAGAATTCTGTGAATGTTTAAAAAATGCGTGTGCCATACACAATCCTTGTGACGCTGAAATGAAATGCGTATCTCTTTGTACTGAAACTAGTTGTAAGTGCCAAAATAATAGTCAGATAGAAACAGAGCCTGGCGTGTGCGAAGGTATTCTTGTTTATAGCGCAAATATTGTAAATATCACCATTGAAATGATTGTCTTTAAAGATTTTAATCCGTGTATGCATGGACTAGTTAAATGTGGACCTTTCCAAGAATGTAGGGAGAGCGGAGAGTGTAAATGCAAACCTGGTCATGCTGAAATCAATGGCGAATGTGCAGGTAAATCATTAAAATATCAAGAAATATTCAGTAGTTAACAATTCGAACACTTACAGAAGAGTTCACCCTCTGCAGTTCCTCAACGTGTCCAGTTAACAGTGATTGCGTGAATAATGATCCACATTATCTTTGTACTTGCAAACCCGGTTACTACAACGAGAATTCTGACCGGGAAAATGTGACCTGTATACGTAAGTTTGTGTTTAAATTTTTCATTATTTGAATTTAAAATTTTTCATTATTTGAATTTAATAACGACTCGTACCCATTAGCTGTATGTTCTTGCCCCTTCGGAGACTGTGGCGGCGGGGACAAGTGCGTAAACTGTACAGAAGGTTTTTCATTAAAAGAAGGACAATGCGTAGCTGGTAAAATGAAATAATAAAAAAACCTATTTTAAAGTTACATTAGAACAATACTGATTTTATAGATTCCATATGCGGCGAAACAAATAATTGCGGGGCTAATGCTACATGTTATTATAAGGATGAAAACAAAACCGTTGTAGGATGTAAATGCAACCTTGGGTACGAAGGGGACGGAATGGTTTGCACTGGTACAAATTAAAATAACCTTTTTTTATTTTTGCACTAAAAAAATTGTTTGTATCAAATATAGATATTGACGAATGCAAAAGGCGCGACACTTGTAAACCGTTTGGAACATGTGTAAACACACAAGGATCATACACATGCGAGTGCGGCCCTAATTATTTTGATGAAACCTCCAAAACATGTCACCGTAATTTATAGTTTGAAAGCAAAAATTCAGAATAAGTTACATAATTGCAAATATTTCAGTTGTTAATGAATGTAAAACTGGCGCCCATAACTGCAGCACTGAATCAACAACTTGTATCGATACAGAAGTAGGATATCGATGCGATTGTAAAACCGGATATATTAGAGTTGATTTGTCCACGTGCGAACGTAAATCGAAATTTAAAACATTTACGGACATACAATGACTTAATTAATTTTATAGTAATTGACAAATGTAAACCAAATCCTTGCAAGGGTGTAGCAATGTGTCGTACGAACCTACTTCTACAGAGAGGTTACACGTGTAATTGCCCATCCATAGATGACTATGACTATACAGAACAAAAATGCAAAACTCGTAAGTAAAATATCAGAGTTGACTTTTTTTTTAAATTTAGCGTTGACAAAACTTTAACAGCAAAGAAAATTTATACTGGCGAGATTCACTTAGAAAGTAAAACTTTTGACAAACAATTACTTGATCCAACGTCTGACATATTTTTAAAGAAAAAACAGGAAGTAG
>JAQGAS010002447.1:0-10469 GCA_034686365.1 Pachymerium ferrugineum
AAATTTTTCTTGTTGAAAAATTTTTCTTGTTGAAAAAATTTTTCTGTGAAAATTTTTCTTGTTGAAAAAATTTCTCTTGGAAAAATTTTTCTGGGCCATCTGGGACACCATACATTACGAAGACAGAGAATTCTTGGAAGGCGAACCCACTTAAACCCAAACGATACTACACGACTTTTCGTCCTGCCGGTCCAACATAGATCTTCAAACCGTAAGTAACTTTATTATTGTATATTACTGTGTATGAGTGGATTGACTAGCGTATTCGACTAGGGTAAGGTTATAAAAGGATCTTAGGTAGATCCAGATTACTAGATTAGTACTGTACTGTGTTCCTTACTGTGAGTTTCTCTACTTGATTTGTACATATTTTTTGTGGTTGTCCTGAGTGGTTACCTAAAATGAATTGTTACTTAAGGACTTCGTAAATATTGATTTTGGTTTCTCTTTGCTACTTCATTCAACAAATCTAATTTTTTGGGCTTACAAAAGAGTGAAATATGCCGAATATAACATCAACTGTACAGATGGCACTGTCATCTCACGAACTTTTCATTGCTGATAAAATTTTTACTTTATTTTCTTTTAAAATAACTTCAGATTAAATATATAGATTAATATTACATATTTGATAGTTTAAATTTTCAACACATTACACAAATGATACATCTAAGAAGAAAATACAAAATATTACAATAGAACTTTGAAATCATTTTAAAAAAATAGGGAAACCCTCCCCCATCGAATTTAGGCTGTGTGATCATATAATTTTATTTTATTTAATAAACTTTCTCAAGTTACAACACAAAATCAATTTATATCAAGAATAATGGTCATACTTCATTCAGTGGTAGATGAACTCTGGTTGTCTCCAAGCTTCCTAAACATGAAATAAAAATAGTTTTTAAAAAACTGAACAACCAAGGAACTACTAAAGATTGACTAATATCTAAAAAGATTAAGTGATCAAAAGTATTAAGTGAATGTGCAATGTTACCAAAACAAATTTGCCACTGATAATGTGAGTACTCTACTCTAATCACTTTAATGTACATATACAAATTTAGAATTCTACACAAGAACTCGCAGTATAAATAGATCAAAAATATTAAACCATAATTCAATGATATACCACGTTATATGCAAGTATACAGTAAAGCTAATCACTGTCAACAGCTAACTGCGTAGTTAAAATTGGTAGAATCAAGTAATAACTAAACTAGAACCAGAGAATGCAAGACACTTCAATCAAAATCAAAAGATAGTTAATAATAGATTAAGATTTAACCCCGCTCTACTGAGGGACCTTCAAGGGCGGGCAGGAAGAAGATACTTGAATGAAAGGACAAATGAAATCTCTTGGTATTTTGAAGAAGGCAGTAAAGAAAACTAAAGACCCCTACTAAACCCCTACTAACACAAAAGAGAAAGATACTAAGAAAGTTTTTCACACATCACAATCTTCTCTATACCCAAACAGGGAATTGAACCTGAATTGAAGCACACAGGCATTTCATTTTCAAAATATATTTTTAAAACTCGACTACCTTGCTCTAGTTTAACAAGTTATAATCTAGATTACAGTTGTCAACCTTCATTCGCACCATACGTTTAACCCAACTTAACTGAAAATAGGATCTCACAAGCCAGAAACCAAAGCTATCTAACTGCTTTGTAGTGTGTTTTCAGCTCCCACCTCCAATGATATTTTTTTCCTTGAAAAACTTTTAAGATGACAACCTTGGAGCATCTCAAGCACTAACAGCCTTCTAATGTTTATTCATTGCAACATATTAGCGAAGAGATATTTTGCATTTCTCAACAAGTCTGCTGGAAAATCTGCTGCAAAACAACTTTTTAAAAAAAAAAGTTTCCGATACATAACTTGGTTTCAATAATTAGTCACAGATGTTCTTCTCGAGTAATAATACTCGGAAATTTCAAGCATGATTTTCCATTTCTCCTCTACTCTAAGAAGCCGATTCTGATTAAAACCGTCCACGTGGAATGAGGTACTTACCCCGCAAGCAATATGAGTTTTGTCCTCATTTCTGTCAGAGTAAATATAAAATCATGGACTTCATATCTCATTTATGATCGGTAAAGATTATTTAATAGCCTCTTTCCACTTGTTAGTAGAGGACGTGATTTTTCACTAAATTAAAATACATGACGGGATCAGACGTGAATGTTTTGATATTCAAACTTTTGAAAAAGTAATGGCCATTCGTGAACAATGGGTTTGGTAAGTGGTGCTGTAATTGGTGAAAGTATGGGGCATTAATACACATTTTAGAGATTAAATGAAAGGTTTATGTAGAAGTATAGTTTTATCAAAGGGAATAACTTTAATGTGTAAAATAATTGAAGTTGGTTATGACCTGGGAAAAATGTTTATCTAGTATAAATTGAAACATCTGTTGTGGGTTTAATCTCTTAAATTCTTAGTTGCAATGAAATTTTTTTGAGAGGTAATAAATAGTCTAATTATTGGATTTTTTTCTCTCAAAGCTACTAGAAAATTAGGTTAAGGAAAGTGAATATGTTTAATACATTATTTGTAGAAAAAGTTGTAAGAGCAAAATAAAATTACTACAAGTTGCAGGAAATAAATGGATTAGTGTGGAATAGTATATGCAACTGGAAAGAAAACTGCCTCTGGAAAATTGATCTCGAGGAACTGTTATTAAATACATTTTGGGTACTGAAAGACTTTGAGTTATAGAAAAAGTTGTTTAATAAAATAATGCAGCAACTGTATAAATATCTTAACCTTTCATTCACAATTCATGTTTATAGTTATTATATTGAACTGCATTTCAAGTCATCCAGACTAAAATAAGGGGAAAAAAATCGTGGGTCATTGAATTTTAAAGAGATAGTGGACAAATTTGTCTATTAATAATTGTTAATTGGAAAAACATACAGAAGTAATACTGAAATGACTGAAATTACAAAGTTTATTGTTTGGTTTTAGTAAAAATTGTTTTACTATATAAGTATCTGGTAAGTTAACAGCTGGTACTTGTTTTGTTACAAGATAAAAAACAACTCATAGATCAACTTTGTGTGCTTATGTAAATTTGGGTTGCAGTTGGGATAATATTGAAAGAAAGGGAATAGCTTTGTATCTCTCGTCTTGATAAGATAACTCACCAGGAAATTCTAAACAAATGGAATCAGCAAACAAAAATTGTGGATACACATCTAAAATAACAACAAAATCAGCCGTGTGAGTAAATGCAATAAGATGAGAAGTAAAAAATGAAATACAGAAGTTGTGAGAGATTACAACTTGATGCTTAAAGAGTCAAATCACTAAAGGGGAAATGAAGAAAAGAAAATTATCTGCAACTCTGACCAAAAGTCCTCCATTTTTTCACACTCACTATTGTACAAGTGCCCAAAACCAGCTGTTGGCATTTACCTAAAGTAGCCTCAACTGACACTTCGGTAGTTCTAATAATGGCTGCAGTATTCTAACAATGGTGGCGTGGTGGTGATGCCAGATGGAACCAGAAATGAATTCCGACGCGCCACCATTGTTAGAACTGCGGCCATTATGAGAACTTCCAAAGCGACATCGCACCATTAGGAAATATTTAATATTATTAAAATGGTTTGTGTAGCTGATCGATTGAAGAATGTTGGTGACCCTAAGCCTGCCCCTAAGAACCAACTACAAAGTCAATGCAATCAAACCTGTTTAAACAAACCGTTTGTTATAAAAACAAAGTTCCCTCACTAAAACTTTGACTCATTAAAAATCAGTGTTAGCATACATTATTGTATGCATCAATAAAATTTTTGGAAGTGTGGTTAAATTTTTTCTCTCGAGCTGCACTTTACCTTTTACAGCGGTAGTAATCCGAGTAGCCAGTATAACTGCATTGAACAGTACCATCACCAAAAAACGAAACTGTCAGTTCTCTGTTGCCTCTAATTTCTGTGATTTAAAATTAAAGTGGGTTAATGGAAAGAAATTTACAATTCCATTGAATAATAATAAATCCTCTTACCTGAAAGTGCTGGCATGGTGTCACTGCGCCCATACCTTCCATTTGGATAGAACTGCTGAGATTCATTCTGTCCAAAGAGTGAACACATCACAACAAACATAAGGAGATAGAACAAAGTCGATTGCCGGGATGATGACATCTGAAAGATAACAGATGTGAGATTTTAAAAACCACTCAACCATCTAGTGAATGCACGCGGAATTGATTATGCATTTTCATTCCCTTACATGTAAAGTAACTTGATTATGCCACGACTTTCAAATTTGCAATAAATTCTATTACGTGGCATAGATTCATGATAATTTATATCTTGATATTACGTACGTTAGAGTTTCATTTTTTTTAATGTTAATTAATGTCATTTTATTGTCTATACATTTACTCAAATTTCAACTCGTATAAAAATTTAGGTGTATCAAAGCGATAACATCTGCTGCCTTTATTGCAGTTTTAAAGCATTGCCAACTGTTATTGATCCAAATATTGAAAAAAATTGTTTGGATAAGTTGGAATGCTTGGAAAAGTTCCTTGTTGAAGATTGGGTTAAAGAATCCAAAGAGTACTTTATTCAATTTGGTTACTGGCTGATGTGTGTAGTGGCAATTGCCCTAGTTTCATTGGTGGCAAGGTTGATACTCAATCTGATGTTACAAGTTTTCAAATTTATGGAAGATGACAACACCCACATGCAATAACCTTGTTATTGAGTCTCTGAAGATGAATTTTAATTGAGATAATGTTGATTTTAACTTGATAATGATATGGCTCGTCAGGCCTGAAAACCAGAATAAGTAAAGTATTGAAAATTTAAATACAAGAGTCAAACACCTTTCATAGGCCTAATAAAAGAACCTCCAACCTTCAATGAAATCAAAATGGACCTAAAACAAGATTGAAATATACACAGAGAAACCGCACTAAAGATTTAAAAAAGTTCATATCTAGCGTGTGGACTAATAAATGTACAAAAATAGCCAAAAGCAAAGTGAACCTCGCTATTTAAGCTTCGATCTTTCAGTATAAATAAAGAAATTGAAACCTCAGATACTTCATCATTGTGGAAGGGAAAAATGGAAGGACTATAGAAAGCGAATGGCAAACATGAATTTACTATTCCTTTTGATTACATACCATTAAACATTACAGAACTTTTGCCCTACAGGGCCACTTCCTTTTCTTACACATTTCCAATATGTGCGTTTTTCCCCCTACACGTCAAATTGAGGGAAATGAGATGTCTCTAGGTTGCTTGTCAATTCTTTTAAGCATCCTTCCACAAATGTATATTTAAAATGACATGTTTGCATATTTCATCTAACTTCTATTTCAATACTAGCATTTGAGAAATTTTTTTAAGGCACGGGAAAAATTGATGATTTTTAAAGGATATGGAATTAATAAATTGCCATCCACCTTGGGATTGAAGACTTGAATGAATACGCAGACAAGCGTAAAATAACCTAATCTAAACTGTTTTTATATGCAACACTTTTTGATTGCTTTTCTTCCTTGTTCACTAAACTGGTGTTATTTGAAATTTTAATGCACTTCAGACCAAGTTTCTGTCACAACAGAAAAGGAATTAATTATTGACCAGAATATTACTCAGGAAGACATTCCCAATGAAAGTTGTATTGATACTTTTATCTGCTCTGCCACTTGAGAGTGAAGCCCTGTGGATTATTGACAACTTAATATAATCGTTAATTCATTGTAAGAAAAGCCTTTGGTAACGCTTTTCTTATTTACAGTCGAATAAAGAGTGCTAATCTAGACGCGTAAAACGATAGGGAGCCACAAATCCCGTGAGATGCTCAATCTATTGAAGCTCATTCTTTGAAAATGCTTTTAGAAATCAGGTGGTTGAACACTTTCTTTTCATTGTATCAGCAGGACTCTACTTGGAACAAAAGACTGGTGGGAGGAAAAAAAAAAGTTTCAGGTGGTCTTTTTTTAACTTTTGAATTTCATTTGTTGAATGGATAAATTTGACAGGAGGATTATGAGGATCTCAGAAGACAGTAGGAGGTTTTGATTATTATTCTACTGGTTTTTTTTTTCTCACTTTTTGTATTTAAAGTTTGGGTCTGCGAGAAGTTCTGGAAGATCTTAAATATAGTTAGGTCTTGCTGTAAGTAAATTCCTGAACATTTAATCCAAAGGGGAGTGACGTCAATGACTGTCGACTTTGATTGGTTAATGAAGACACGTCATACGCGCATGGTGCCGTCGTCATTTTTAACATGCAGATAAATTGATTGAATGAATAAAGATTAAAACTAACTCAATATTGTATTGAACAAATTTTTGAAGTCAAAATTAAGTTTTTTTCATATTCAAGATATCTGAAGTAGGTCCTAAATTAGTGATATTATCCTTGTTGTAAATGGGGTGTGTATCGATAAATTAGAGTGGAATTTTAAATATTCTAATATACTGATGTTGTTTGAAGTAATCAAGAGATTACATAATTTCAAGAGAAACTGTGTGGGACTACTAGTGGTCAAGTTAGGCATTGCGGTTTAATTAAAAGAAGGGGAAGGTTTAACACACTTAGACATACTAGAGAAAGTGAAAGTCATGTTTTAACATCACCAGCGGCTACCAACATCTTAAGAAAATATTGCCAACCACCAGCTGCTCAAGTCATATGCAACAAGCAAATTCAACATAAGAGAACCATAAAACTAGCAAATTGCTAGAAAAAAAAAATCATCCCTTGACACCTAAACATTTCACAATTCGACAATTCAGAAACTTAATTTACACCCTATTGGCAATTCCCCTGAGTTGGTAGCAGTGATTTGTGGTTGAAGAATTATAAAACCCAAGGGTAGGATTCGAACCCACTTGAAAAGAGAGGTTTGGAATTTAAAGTTGTATACATCCCACAGAGAATCCTAAGCCCCTAAACACTTTGACAGAGCTTCTGGTCTTGCCTGAAACATTGTCATTGATTCGCATTATTAAAATTTATATCATTTAGCCATCAATTTTAGCCTTTTTGGCAAGTTAATACCATTTAATTAAAATATGACAACGAATAACTTGATTTACCAATAAATTTCCATATGGGTACTGCAATAACTTTGATAGAGTTGCAATACCTTTAACCTTCAAAGAAAAAGGTCATTCCACACTTTGTTTCTTATCTCTATCAATTTCTTTTATGGTATGATCACGACTTCAAGATATTGTAAGCTTCACTATCTTTCTCATTAGTATTATAAACCCCTGTATGGATCCAAGTGATGTATGCTGAAGGATATAAAGACTTTAAAAGAACACTTTCAACATGTTATATCTTTCATCCATCAGTTTGCGGTTCAATAAAAATCGCGGATAACATCACCTTCATGTCCCCAAAGCTGAAACTACTTGACAATTTTTTTTTTGTCAAGAAAATAACAGGGATCAAGTAAGAAAAGATAGTTTACAAAGGAAAAGAGATCGTTTCATGGACGTTTGACATGAATACTAAACCCACCAATTTTTTTTTACTTTTGGGTTCGCAGACTGGTTTACTACAGTTTTGGTAATGCAGTAGAGGCGACTGGCCTTTTTCAATTACATTGTTTGTCGAAAATGCATGCAGGAGGGAATGAACAGACCTCGAACTGCAAATGACTAGTTTGGAATTTCGAGCTATGTGCTAGGAAAATTTATTGTAGGTGAAGCAATGATTGACTTTTTTCAAGATAACCACCGTGTTTTGAACTCCAATAACAGTGTTACAATCACTTTTTATGAGCAATCTAAAAATATTAAATAAAATATAAAAATTGAAAAATGATCAATATATTTCATTTTAAGAAATTTAGATTGAAATCAGTGATGATCACAGGTGTTTCATCCAACTTCTATAAAATTTCCTCAAGTCAAACTGCATCTCCGCAGCTTAGATTTGCCAATAACATTCATAGAAAACTCCGGTTTTAGTTGGAAAATTATCGGTTCCCGATAACAAGCCTGTAGCCGTATATATATTTTAAAAATATTAAATCCTAATTAACAATATGCGTTAATTGACGTGGGAAATGAAGATGCAATTAATGAAAATTATTCAACAAGTTTGAATTTCTTCGCAAATTATAAGGTAAATTCTGTCTTTAAAGAAAATGTCTGTATTAAAAAACGTTTCTTACCTTTTGCAGGCGTCTATAGACTCTGGCGGTACGAACAAGTGAAACCACGTTCTATTCTGTTAGCAAAGGTGCGCCAAACAGCGATGGTTTTATACTGGGCTTTCTCCCCGACGAGTGACGTTTAATTCACGCAAGCGCGCTCGCATGCGTGGGCGAGAGATTCTGGTGCTTGAACTTCATCTTGAAACTCCTTATCAATTGTAAATTAAATAAAGTAGTAAAGATCCGAAAGTTGATAGTTGAAATTAGACATTCTATTTGAAATTAATATAAAACGAGCAAAATACGGGTAATCCATAGAGAGCTCTGACAAGCGTTTATTGATTTTTGCCGTATGAAGGTTTTAATGATTTTGAAGTAAAAAAAAAAAAAAAAAAATAATTCTCTCTGAAAACAACCTTTTCTATTACTTCTAAAACGTTATTTGATTAATATCATAAATGTTTAATTTTAAAATGATACTTTTTGTTGGAAAACAAAGCTTCTTACAAAATTTGATAAGGAAGATCAAAACCAGGAAAAGCTTTAATATCCGGTTTAAAGAAATTATGTTTAATGTCATTTGTAAATTTTTTTAAATGAAATATATTTTGTATTTACAGAGGTTTTCTGTTTTTAATTTGACCCAAAATGTTGCAATTTGATATTTTTGAAGGCCAATTACACACAAGTCTCGCCAAATCCTCTGGATGATCCTTTTATAAAGTGTGATGTTTCACTCTTTGAAATCCGGTTCTACCTCAAAAAAACCAAACCTGCGATTATCTTACTCCTATTTCTTATTACAGACTTGCAATTGGAAAAGGGTCAAGTTCTTTATTAAGAACAACAAGTCTTTATCTAGTGATAATGACGAGTGGATAAACGTCGAGGCAAAGTTAATTAAGATCCAGATTTCAGATTGATAAAAAAAAAATTCAAATCAAGTGGTTAATCTGACTGATTTGACTTAGTCGAGTGATTGTTGTTTATTTAATACTTGGAACCATTTGTTCAATCTTCTTGTGGGTGGATTGTTTGTTTATTTTCTTAACTTTGTTTTTTTGCCAAGTCTTGCCACTTAATTTCGTTCATTAAGAGATATTGCAGAACTTCGAGTTTAATAATAATATTACAATATTATAAATTCTTTTATATATTTGAGTTATGTTGAATTTTTGCTTTTAATCAAATCCAAGAACTGGAATGACAGTTATGAAATTGTTGTATTAAAATTTTAGAAAAAGAGAGATCAATATTATGAATTTTCTACATTTGCAACATACCGCATATCAAATAAAAGTTACTATTACATTTCTAGACGAATTAATTTCTAATTCAATACAAAACGGTCGATAATGTTCAAACTGTGGCTGTTAATCTGACATTAAGTCGTTTCCAGAGAGCAGGGGAGAAAAAAAAATCTGAGTGAAAGGAATAAAATTTCTCTCACCCAGGTGTCGGTGTTAGATAGTTTTAAGAATTGTAGAGAACAAATGGATGGGTTAGGTACATGAATTTGAGTTTAGGAAAGAGAGAGGAAAAGTTTTTGTGTTTTTTGGAATGCATTTTGCTTGTTCCATCTTCTAGATTTTGAGGAAAAAAGTGAGGGATTGGTGCTTGTGTTGGAGAAGGGTTTCAGATAAACACTGAATGTTGCCACCTGAGCACGGACAGAATGTGAGAGACAGGAAGAAGTCAGAGGAATCAACGTAAACTCACACAAAGTAAACAGACCAAAGGCCAAAGAGTAAGGAAAACAAGGTGGAATTTACTCATACTAAATTCCGTGAGTTTAAGACTTAATGCTTGAGAAATTTTGGAGCACGTGGCGGGACCAATGTTGAATTTTAAAACGCAAATAAGGTGTAATTTTAAAAATCTATTTTAAGAGAGTGTAAACAATTCTCTGAATTTTGATGCGTTAATTAAAGGGGCAATCAACCCTTATGACATCTTTTTTAAACAAACATGACTGGCCTTTTAGTTCTAATGTGGTGATAATGAAATTTGATTCTGATGTTGAAAACTTGATTTTTCAATCACCTGATAGGACAAGGTTAGTTCTTTCTGGCCTAGTGCGGCCAACCAATAGAAATTAGAAGTGACAAATGGTGAGATTGAAATTTAAGAATGTAACAAACCTTTGCTGCCATCCCGCATCTATTCCAAAGTGGGTGCTCGTGTATAGCATTTTAGTACCACTAATACTGGATTTGTGTAAATCATAAAATGCAATTCTAAATTTTAACAAGTCATGTCAAAACATGAGGATGAATACGTAGATGAACGTCGTTATTATTATATCTGTTCATTGTATTTTGTT
>JAQGAS010002448.1:0-10467 GCA_034686365.1 Pachymerium ferrugineum
ATAGACGACAACTTGAAAAAGTCAAAATCAGTAAATTCTAAATGCGAACTATTTTAACTAATAATAAAAGCTATCGAACCAGAGCTTCCTTCTCGCTTCCCCAAAGGCGGCAAAGTGACCTCCATAGGAGGACCACACGGAGGTAAGAAATTGCTTTTCTTGTTCAATAAAGTATACTCGGTCAATATGGCGACAAAAACCAGAGACCTAACTGCTTTACGGAGTGTATTCAGCCCCAAGAGAAAGAAAGCAAGCTTAGGGCCAAATCTAAGGTCAATCGCAAATGTTATTTTTCTAATCAGTTATTACCTTAGTGCTTACATATTATTTCAAATACAAACAACCGTTAAATATTAATCTAATAGATTAAAAGCGAAAACAGCCGATAAACGAACAAGGTACTTAAAAAACGAAATCAGGAACTTGCAAGCGCCTACAGTAAAAAATGGATCCAACCCTAACCGACATAACTGTACAGAGGGCACTAAATAGACATCAAACGGTTTTTGTATTTAAAAAAGCACTAATTAAAATATACCGTGTACTTTACATATTTAACGATGGATAACACGAAATTGCTACGATTTGTAGAGATTATAAATTACGATTAGCGCCCATTACATACAACTCGTCGCTGTGTAGAATAGAAGAAAAATGAATTGTGAACTTAGATAAATCCTTGCGCCTTGAGCGTGCGTACTGGTTTGCATCATATTTTTTTAAAAATCGCTAATAATTTTTCCGTCTAATCTTTAGAACTCAAAAAGTATTCCGCAAATAACAACCTTTACTGACTAAAGTTTTCTAAAACGGTGTGAGAGGCAAGTTATTGAAGAACTAATTTTTAAGGCGAATAAAGACTTCGGCATTACGCCTTTATTCGAACGATTGCTTTCGCCATCTAGTAGCGTATTCTTATATTAAATCGAAGGTCACGTTCAAGTGTATTTATATTTACAGAATTTAACTTTTAAAAACATATCGCAATAATTTAAACGTTAATATTGTTTAGACGATTTTAATAATTGATATGATGCCAACAATTACAACTCATTTCAACATTTCCGAGCTTTAAATGATCAAGTTTGTCCAGTTAAACTGGAATTATGACTTCTAAACGGAAACTCAAATACCTAGAACCAGAGGAATTAGCTGGAGAAGTCAATTGGGAAAATTTTAGGGATAATGGTTACGGTATGTATGCGTTTTATCCTCCTGTAATGTACCAATATCCCCGCGGACTATTACTCTATACCAAAGGAGGTAAACCGAAAAAAAAAAAAAAACCCAGACTCAACATCTTAATGTGAAATCTCTCTACAGAGTTAGATCGAATGCAAGAAACATTTAAAACCCATCAAAAGACAAAAATCCCTGAAGACAGTGGGATTTTCTCCTCAAGAGTGATGTGGCCTCCTCCAATATCGTGCAAAATGCCTTTAACTCGCAAAATAAAGAATGAGATAAAACAAATGACCTATGAGGACATTCGTAAAAAATACCCGTTTCTAGCTAATGCACCTGCGAGTCCTTTTATGGAAAAGTAAGTGACCAGCTTTCCTACAATTAGTCAATCATCTTTTGAGGTAAACAATTTTATAGACGTCTAAGTCCAAAAGTTCCCAGTTCGTGGGAATGTGACGACACGATAAATAAAACCCACGATGAGATTGTTGCAACTTTGGTTCGGCCCATGAGAATATCTAGAGATCAAAAACATTATCGACCAACTGATTTCCCAGCAATACATTCCGATGGTTACCATGCTATTCATCCTTCTTGGTATTACCAACCGTCAACTTTCATTAGATATGTCAACCCTAATGCACACGTTTGTGGAAAGAACAAAAGAGAACTGGGTAACTGCTTTTTTAAAAAAATATTTAAGTTAGATATTTAATTTTAAAATTTTGGTTCTTTAACAAACAATTTTAAGTCTTAAGTTCATTATCCAATAACATAAAAAAAACACCTGAAAGATATTTGCCTCTAACATGTATCGTGACACTCGTTTGCTACCCCTGCATACTTCCTTCATACTTTACAGAATTAGACGTAGCTTAGCCTAGTAGATAATTCAAATCATTGACCAAAAGGCTTCGAGTTTAAACGAGCCTTATTATTCTTCTTCTTCTTCTTAAACGAGCGTCCAAAGTTGATTGAGAAAACGAAATGTTGCAGCCGCATGAAATGTGACTAATATCATCTCTCCTCCACAGGTGATCCAGATAGCAGTTAATATTCTGTTAAGAAAAATAGAAAGATGAGAATGGATAGGAAAAAGAGATGTGTAATAATTCACAATGGCAGTTAATGGCCAACAAATCAACGCCAATTGGTAGCTGGATAACTCGAAATCTTACAAAATGTTGGGTATCCAATATCCACTATATGTAATCCTGACCACTACAGATCCCATAAGATTTTCTTTTACTCTACTGCCTTCCATTCATTTACGGTTAAACATCATTTTAAATACGTAAAAATACCCATAAAAATAGCAAACATAAAACGTAGATCTTAAGTAATTTCTAATATTGTAATTTTTATCAATTAGAAGACGAGGAGGAGGATGAAGAAGAGATCATTTGATGCAATCTCTCGATGAAGAAGAGTTCATTTGATGCAATCTCCCGGTATTAGACACCTCTTGAAACGGCTAAAATTAACAGATTATTAAATCAACTATGCTTTATTAAAATTACGTTTTCTTTAATCTCTGATAATACAATTTGAATAATTAAGACTATTTCCAATGCTATTTTAAAATTATTGTATTTGTCATTTCTGGAACAGCCTGAAAAAAATTAGTAAAAAGTTAAATCAATTTTTGAATGTTTTTATTTTATACTTACTTGCCTTTGCACATTGAACAAATCAGCATGGGTGCCTTCAGGATCCTTACTGCATATTTTTCATTCCAGCTAAATAAATGTTGTAGCTTCAGAAATTCCAACCGCGATGAACAATTCCTAAAGATAAAACGTTAAAAATGTTTAAACACACTATGGGTAGTATTTAATTCTTACTGGTGCAACAATTTTTCCGTTGGCCCAACTTGAACGTCATTAGATTGCCTTCATTAAATTTTTTTAAAATTTGGTAAACATTTATCTTACCAGCACCATTACCAAACTTGCCGAAAGTGGTCTAAATCGATTTGTCGCCCTCAAAAATCCTGAAATGCTTTTAGCTGGCGGTCGCTTCATATTATCGTTATAAAAAATGCTCACGTTGCCACAGAATATCGTATGAACTATGCCCCACCATTATTATTTGGTTATGTCTTCTTTAAGCACATTAATTTCTCCAAATGGTCTTGGTCAATGCCAGATTCAGCGAGATTGGTCATCGAAAAGTGAAACTGTACACCAATGATTCTATGGAACAACGCAGAAATTTTAAAAAACATTTTCTATGTAGGAGTAAATTGAGCTGACAAATGCATGAGGTCCTGTTCCATTAATTTCATCTAAAATAGGCGATATCGATAATATTCTTAAATGTAAATTCTATTCAAATACAAGATTAACAAGTTTATATAGACACAAATTAATTTATACTATAATACTAACTTTTCCATTTCCCGTCTCACCGACCAAATTGTTAATTTAAATTGATTGTGTGTTGCAACGATTAAAGATGTTAAACTTTCTTACACACATAAAAAATTCTTATATTAATAAATGACGTGATTTTTTTATATGCCAGAATCAATTTCAGCGAAATGAATCTTTGATTAGCCCGTCGACTTTTGTGAGTTGATCGCCTACAAAAATATGTTTAAAAAATTCCGTTTGAACGAAAATGTTGAATGATTTTAAATTTTTCCATACCGAGGTGAAACTGATTCCGATACTCCGAGCGAATGACAGACCGGATCCATCCATCTACACCTATTCAATAAATGAATGTTTTATACACGACAAAACGAGACCAATTACAGTTTTACCTATGTTCACTGTAGTTTTAAAATTAACAAAAACCGGTGCCTTTATGTTCCATCTATAAATACCGTTGGGCTTTTTAGTATTTTCATTGGTAAACATTCAAAACGGAGGTGATGTAAAGAAGAACAAAATGTAGTCTCGAACCCAGCCCTCGTTAAAGTCGCAGATAGTAATAAATAAACAATGTCGTATATGTGATTATTTTTTGAATAAGACTATTAAACGTGAAATAGAAATTAAAACTTCCTGGTTTTTTAATTTATGATAATTACTGGGTGTAGATGTATTTCGGTAATTATCACGTTATGTATGCATAAATAAAAAAAAAAATAAAATAAAAAAATCAATAGGAAATAATTTATATATAATCAAGATAATTTTACAGAAACATTTAACATAAATATTAAATATTTTTAAAATTATACATTTGTATATAATTAACAAATTGAGTTTTTAAAATAGGTATTAAGTACGTTAGCAATTGCAGCAGGGCAGAGTTTTCCCACCAGATGGCCTCACTAATTATATAAAAAAAAATCATTAATAAACAATAAAGTTTACAGTTATCTCCATACTTTTGTCTGATGATCTTCTGCATCTGTCAGCACAAGGAACACAAAGTGTATCATCATTGGTATTTTCTGATTAAACGTTTTTTAAACTTACATTAAGCTCAAATAAAAACTATAAGATTTCTAACTACACAAAAGAAAAAAAGCGTGAAGTTTTGTGCAAGCAACAACTGTAGTAGTCTAAAGCTGAATACTGTAATAACTACCCTTTGCTTGAAAGCATTAATTCACTACAACATTGAAATTCCATATTATTCAGTAAAACGAAAAAAACTTACACCTCACGTTAAACAGATGAAAGCGTAGCAAGCCAGAATGAAATCAGAAACTAAATATTACCCCAAAAATGATTGGCATGAGGTGAAATAGCTAACACTGCATACTGCAATGTAAGAAAGCTGACATTTAGGTGCTTAAAAGAATTAAAATTCCAGTAGTCTTTGCAACTAAACTTTGGACAAATCACGAAAAAAGAAAGCAGCCTGACTATACATCAAGAATTATTTTTACTAATTACCCTGAGATCTCCATAAGCGTTTAATATTGGCTTCTTTTTCATCTTCTCCTGACCAATTTCTCCATAGTCTTTTATAGATGTTGTTTGCCAGATTTTGTGCGAGCCACTCTCTTTTGTAGAGTTGATCTTCATCCCAGTCACGCCAGAGACGTTTCTCTCTGTTACTTTCTACTTGTTGCCAGAGATCCATTTGCGGAGAGGCGATGTTATCATCTTGTTGGAGAGGAAAACCCTGAATGAGTGAATACATGACCAGCAGCACACAGCAGCGTAGTAAAAATCTATAATGGGAAGTTGGATGGGTTAATGAAAATGAACGAAAAATCAATGGCAAACTAAAGAAGTGTTTTAAAACTTGAACTTATTTCTAAGAAAGATAAATTTTTCAACTTATAAAAAAATAAGTTTGAAATGTACAAACATACGTAAATGCAAAAATGTTATCAAAATGTTTTAAATTTTGAAGACTGTAAAAAAAAAATCCAATAAAATATTTAAAAAAAATAACTGTGTAGCTTAAAGCATGATTAATTCCGTTTCATTAACTTTTCTTTTAACTTCCTATTCACCTATAATCAACTAATGCACTTAATAATAATTTTTGAATAACAGATTTTACGTATTAATAAAAAAAACGTGTTTTTAATTTTTTGGGACGAATAACTTATTATCAATTTTAATTATTATGATTACACAAATATCACACAAGATTTTATAGCATTGCCTCCGAAATTCTCAGTACAAAAGATCAATACGAATTAATTAAAACACCAAATGAGCAAAAAGAAAATTAAAAAATCAACTGTCCTACTAACTTAATTAATTAATTATACATTTCAGCCGATAAACCACTATTCACTAACATTCATTAGTTTATAACTTCTAAATAACGCTTAAACTACAATTAACAAAAAAGCGAGGAAAAAAGATTACAGAAAAAAAAGCATACCCGAAAAAATTAAAAATGGAAAAAAAGGTCAAAATAAAAAAGAAATAAAAATCCAAATTAAGAAAAGTGGATAAAAACGTATTATCATTACAACTAGGAAGTAAAGTAAAAATAATCATTCAAAGTGTTTCTTGTCTCATTACCTTATGTTCATTTCCAGTCTATCAGACGCGTCCGCTGTGTTAAGGCAATCCGTCAATAATAACCAACACTCACCTCACTTACTCAGGCTCTGCATAGTAAGTGGGCGGAATATTATTAAATGCACATTTTTTTTTGTCACTTTCCCCTCCCACACCTGCATAAACAGTTTACCAGAAGAGCGGAAGGGACTTCTGGCTATTCTCTTGTTACAGCCTCATTGGTCATTGTATGGTTACTACCAATTTAATTAGATCAGAGTAAACAATTATTTTTCCTTTCACCTGCAAGTCTTAATGTATCGACAAAAATGGTATTTTCGACTTTTAATAAAAGTATAATACGCGAAAGAGACTTTTAATCAATATAAGATTTAAATAAGAAATTAAAAATAAACTTACTGCCTTCTCAAATGTTGAGAAATTCTAGGTCAAGGACTTGATCTTTTTTTTAAGAAAAGAGTTGCTAAGTTTGAAGAAAATCTCTGAACTGATAATATTATTTATAGAAAACGTTTACGTAATAATCAATGACATATATATAAAACGTACATCATCTGGTTCATCTTATGGTAATAAAAGCTTAAATTAAATAAAAATGTAATGGGAAAGTTTTTTTTTTTCATTTTTAATTTCCTTATTTGTTATGGAGGGTTATTTGCTTTATAAAAATTAAAGGATTTCCTTTCTGTATTTTGACCACAAGGTGACCAGTGTTTAAGAAATTTAAATTCTATGAAATAGAGAGAAAAATATTATGGAGTTTGTTAAACGTTGATAAGCCTTTTATGGTGATGTTATTATGTGTTGCAATTGTTTTAAGTTTGAAAATGATGTTAGAGAAATTTTTCTAGGCGCCGAGTTTTTAATTTCAAATTCTGGGAAAGTTTCATCAATATTCTAACGCCTTGACATGGGGTGAATATTTCACTTTTCTACGAATATCATTTCTTTAGGGTAAAGTTTAAATACAAGCAAACGAAACAAAAACGGTAATAATCTATTTTGTATTGGAAAAATAAAATCTTTCCTAATATTTCATACAAATAGGAAATATAAAATTTTAATTTCGTTCCAAGAAAATTTATCGCCAGATGTCGCACAGTGATAATGCAATTTCAACTGGTGCTGTGAAAAGCTCACATTTCTCTGCAATACGCATCCTCATGTATGAAATTTTTTTTAACATATCTAACATTTATCGTAACAAAGTATGTAACACTATTGTGGTATTATCATAATCTGAATGCAAATGTCTCATAATGAAGGAGTTTGTGAATAAAGTTCATTATCATAAGGAATAACGACAAATTCAACTAAGAACAGATGGTCGAGAACGGTTATTAAGCAACAAGTCAAATCAATACTATCTAGGGTTGAACTGAGATTTTCAAGGGAATGGAAATGAGTACTCACTGCTTACTACTATTTTGGGCATTTAAAGCGAATATTACGCCTTTTTCAGCGGTAAAAAACTTAGATCCTTCCATTCATTTGTGCTTAACTAACATTTAAGATTAGTGAAAAACCTATAAATAACAAACTTAAATTTAGATCTGTCGTAAATACTTTAAAATAATTAGAAAACTAAGAGATGGAATTAGTTTGATGATGTAAGGTTTGGTAAAACAGTTGGGTTAATATTAACTAAACGTTGGGTCAGTATTCCTTTTACTGCAAATTGGGTCGAAATTCAACCGAATTGTTTTTTTAGCTTAACTAATCCTATGTTTGGCATGTATTCTGAGTTAAAGGTACCCATTCACCCACCTTGGGTTAATTTAACCCAATTTTGGTAGGAGGAATATAGGCCCAGTGTTGGGTTAAACTATTTTATGAGTGTATCTCCCAGTATTAGACAAACCTTTTGTAACAGCAAAAATTAACAGATTATTAAATCAAATTTGCTTTATTACAATTACGCTTTCTAATCTCTGAAAATACAATTTGAATAATTACGTGCATTCCAACGATGAAAATTGTAATCTATAATTTTTGCGTCATTTCTGGAACAGCCTAAAAAAATTAAAGTTAAATCTATATTATCTAATACTTTTATTAATACTTGACATTGTACCTTGAACAAATCAGCAACAAGACCAAAATCAGCTACTTGAAAAATGGGTGCTTCGGGATCTTTATTGATGGCAACGATGGTTTTGCTGTCTTTCATTCCAGCTAAATGTTGTATAGCTCCAGAAATTCCAACGGCAATGTACAATTCCTAAAAATAAAATATTAAAATTTTTTAGACATATTACAGGGAGTATTTTTATTTTTATTGACGTACTGGTGCAACAATTTTTCCAGTTTGCCCAACTTGCATGTCATTAGGCACAAACCCAGCATCTACAGCAGCTCGAGATGCTCCAACAGCCGCACCCATTTTGTCAGCAAGATCGTACAACAATTTGAAATTTTCTCCACTCCTTAAACCGCGTCCACCCGAAATAACTTTTTTGGCACTAGTCAGTTCTGGGCGATCACTTTTGCTTAATTCTTGTTTGACAAAAGCAGATAAATCGGTTTTGACATCGGCACTGGGCGCTGTTAATAAAATCAGGCAAAACTATTAAACTGCAATTTAATTCCTTTGGGTATTAAATTCAAACCGTTTTCAGCAGCCGCTGAGCCGCCTTCTGTTTTAGCAGCTTCAAAGTTTGTGGCTCTGATAGTTAACACTTTGATTGGATCCAAACTTTTTAATGTCATAATTGCATTCCCTGAAATAAGAATTTTTAACTCGTTAGCTTTTGTAATTATTTCAGGTTTGTATATAAACAAATTCCCCTACATTTCTGAAACACTTTACGAAAACCTTTATTGATGATAATTATTACATTACTGAAGTTAAATTGGGATAGACAATTTTCAGATTCATCAGCTACTGAAGAAAACACGTAATCTCCCACTTGTTAAAATTAATAGTCAAATGTTTTATCCTGACTAAAACCTTTTTTTTACTTTCTTTTTGTATTAATATCAGTAAAGCATATTTTAGTCAGGTGTTTCAGACATTTGGGGTTTAAATTGTTCATAACTCAAAAAAAAATTGTTTTGAAAACGAATTTAACCTGCATAAATTGGTCTAACAAATGTATCGGGTCCTGTTATGTTAATAACTTCTGAAATAGGAGATACATCGAGAGTAGCTGCTACCCTTGGAAGTAAATTCTATTCAAATACAAGAATATTAATTTTAATAAACAAATTAATTTAAAGTGCAACATACTTTTCCAAACGCTGTTGCACCAGCCAAAATGTGCGTAAATTTAAATTGCTTGTGTGTTGCGATGATTAAAGGTGTTAAACTTTCTACAGAATAAAAAATTTAATAGCACCGCAGTCTTATTTCAAAATGATGTAATTTTTTAACCTGCAACAAACCCTTTAAAAGCTTCATTTTCAGCGATAAGAATTTTTGACAGTCCGTCGACTTTCTTCAGTTGATCGACAACCTATAAAGATTCATACACGAAATTCTAGTTAAACGAAAATATGTGGGTTTTAATTTTTTTTTTTTCATACGGATGAAACTTTAGTTCCAGCGACGAGACAGGTCACATTACTACCGATTTTCTTGGCTGCAGTTATCGTATTCAGTGTCGCTGATATTAATTTCTCGTTGTCATGTTCGGCGATTACTAACGAGCTGTTATTTCGTTTGATGCACAGCACCTACACAGATTAAATTACATAATGCATAATGGTCAAAACATAAGCCCAAAGAGCAAGTAAATGGATAGAATTTTGCTCAGGATCCTCTAACTATATTTCAGTAATTACCCGTGAAAATCGTACGGAAAATAGCACACTGTTTCTGGAAATACCAAACATTTTAGATATCAGACTGTAATCTGGCAAATTGTCTTATTGATGGATATGACGCTTCGGCATAACGTATGGCTACGAATTTTCACACCAGGGTGTCACGTGTCAGCTTAGGCGGGATTTTTGATTGAAATGAATTAAATAGTAAATTATACATGTTCTACCAACTAGCAATAAGATTAATACACCTTAAATAAATAAATTTAATGAAACATTTCTTAAACGTTCACAACTATTATAAATTGACAAAATAACAATAAGTTAACTTTAAACAGTCTGGTGGCAGTTAGCAGCAATTCATTTTCATTCCTATAAAGATGAATGTCTGCCAACGGTTAGTTCGAATACACGCGAACCAACCTTTCCTTACATTTAATCCAATTAATTTCAGTTGTCACCTTCAAACTCAAAAGCCATATGAAGTTTCTTGCGGTCATAAATTTTGTAACATATGCCTTTCTGCCTTTTTCCTTCAAGATGAATTGCAATGCCCTATTGACAAGCAAAC
>JAQGAS010002449.1:0-10467 GCA_034686365.1 Pachymerium ferrugineum
TGCTGAAAATCCCGATGCTGAAAATCCCGATGCTGAAAATCCCGATGCTGAAAATCCCGATGCTGAAAATCCCGATGAAAAAAAGACGAACCAAGACTTGCTTTTTCCCCAATCAGATGTGACGTACAATCCGAATCTGTCGTCTAATTCTGGTCCTCCTCGCCGTTCGCGAAAAGTAACTAAAGATGTTACTGGTGCGAAGCCAAAAAATTTCAGAGCAAAAAATAAGCAGTCAAATATCTCCTCTTCCTCATCTGGTGACGCAAATAAAGAATTGTTGCCAGAGTTAAGTGACAACGAAGTTCAGGAAATATCAGCAAGTAATAGTACTACTTCATCTGATGCAGACTTATGTTCTAATTTTAAGTAAGAAAGAAAAAAAAAAATAAAAATTAGGATGATTTTGTGTGAAATTAATTTTTTGTTTTAAAAACAAATAGGACTATCCTACATTATTTTATGCCTCCACAATTCTCTATTTCGAAGGATGATGTTAAATTTCTTACAACAGAACAATTACTAAATTTCGATTTACCATATTATTTTAATTGCCAGGAAGACAAAATTAACGAGGTAAAAAAGGGAAAGGAACATTTTTTTTTTTTTTTTAAGTGGAGACTAATTATTGCTAACAGTTGATTGCAGTTTATCGACTAGAAATCCAAAACAAAATCATGGAGGCAGAAATGTATAGACAACAGATTGAAATGTACAAACAAGAAGCAACAAATGCAAAAACAAATCAACAAAACACAATTGGATTAGTAAAACGCTTATTCAATGCTGTAAACAACGTAAGTGCAAAATAATATTAATGCATATATAACAATGCTTCACTTTTTTTTTTTTGGGGGGGGGGGCGGAGGGGTCTTCTTCTATAGGACTTTTTATAGTTCATTTTCACTTCTTCATTTATGGTTCATTTTCACTTCTATTTTGAATAGTTTTGATTTTTACCTCTTTTATATCAATGATTATAATTTTTTTTTCTTCTCCTATTTTAGAATTACAACTTGTCTCCCGATGTTGACAGTGATAAAGTAAATAAATGCATGGAATTATTCATCCGTAAAGTTGAGAAGGCAAAAAAATAATTAAAATTGTTTGCATTATTGGTTCGTGATAATGTAGTGCTCGTATATTAAGATGTTGCTATTACTATTCTAATTTTTTGTTTTATTAAAAGGTGCACTCCTTAACCTTGAAGAAGGTGAACTTGATTGTGTTTAGTCCAAGAGAGTTACACACACGAGACGTTTTCTGTTGTAGCTAGAAAACTCAAAAAGCAGCTTTTCTTTTTTCACATTTTTTTATTATATTTTTTTCATTGTAATAACCTTGACCAATCAATATATTATTATTTTTCGTATCAATCTCAATTTGTATCTTTTGAACAATAAAAATATCATGTGGAAAACTATATATGATTTCATGTGGAAAACTATATGATCGATTATGTTAACCATAATTGATTTCTGGCAAAACAATTTCACAACATAAAAAAAAAAATTATAATTATAGCAAAACTAAAATGTTTTGTTGTTTTTTTTTTTGATGATAGCTTCGGCTATAACTCTAATTTTATCTCAATCATGCTTTTTGTTTGATTGCAACACCAACATTTTCTATCAAATCTTCTTTCATTCATTGGTTTCATATTTTACTTTAAGTATTATTCATCATCAACATTGTGCTCGATTTCTCTATTTTTATATAATATAAACTAAGAAATAAAATGGTAGCAATTGCTCTAAAAAAAGAAATTTTATTTTTATTTTTATTGGGTCTGAAGTATACAAGAAAAAGTGTGATATTATGACTTTGATGAAATTACGATGAATTACAAATAATACAAGTAATTAGCAAGTCTTTCGTTTGGTGCAACGTGGAGATTCTGACCGACAATTTGAGCCAATTTATGAGCATATTGACACGGAGCAGGAACTCGGATAGTTCCCTGAAGTTTAGAAAAGTTTAAAAAAAAAAAAATTGTTGTATAAAATAAAAATGTTTTATTACACGCTGTGAAAAATTAATTAGTAAATATGTAAAATGAATATACAAACCTGCCAATTATAATAAAGGTGAGTTAGTTTATATGTTAAACGCTGCATTTTATCTGCATCAAGAAGTGTCGTGTCATGGATCACATTGTATTGGGTTGGCATGACAGTCCCTTGATGTACCGATTGACTCACCAAAAAGAAATCATATCTAACAACAATACAGACAATTATAAAAATTTTTAACTCGACATTTTTTTAAAAAAAAAAAAAAAAAAAAACAAGATCTGGCGATGAAAGTGATGATGATGATGATTATTATTATACCTATCTGATCGTGTTACAACATCGTCAACAACAGTTCCTGACATTGGGTTGTCATACGAATTCTTATTAACATATTGAAAAAATCTAGTGTTGATTCTTTTGTTCACAACGATAAAGGCAATCTTAGGACTGAAATCAGCAGCAGAAAAAAAAAAAAATTTTCACGAGAGAGAGAGAGAAAAAAAATCAAATCAAAATTGTTACACGAAAATATTATATTTTTATATATACTTGTAATCATCTTGTTTAAAATACGAAATAGCTTTATATATCTGTTGTATTTCCCACTCTTTTACTTGAAAAAGTTGGCCGTCACCGACACCGTCTCTGTAAAATATCAGGGGGTTCGGCAATCGACCGTTTTGCTTATAAAAGCATTTTAAAGCGACTAAAATGAAATACAAAAAAAAAACACTTGATCTTAATTTCTTTTTCTTTTAAAAAAGAGATTAGAAAAAAAAAAAAAAGTTAAATTTTAAGCTTGAACTTATTATATACCCGAAAGCTGAACCACAAAAGCATCACTCATCTCCTGTTTAGGAGTTTGGAAACTAGTCTGACTATGAAACTTTGTCAAAAATGGATTCATAGAACATACGATAGCACAAACTGATCGATTGCGCTGTGTCGTGTCATGGTACGAATCTATGCCAATAATCATAGCATTTTGAAGCTGTAAAAAAACGAAAAAAAAAAAAAAAAAATCAGATATTAATGATTTATTGCGCGATAACATTTTTAAAAAAAAAAAAACAAATGAAACTTACTGGAATAGCTACGCGCCAGGCTTGTCCACCCATTTTGCAATTTATTTGAATGGCAATTTTAGTAACTACAGACATAACTGTATTCCTTTTACTCAATGAACGGGACAAAATAACCTGACTTGGAATACCCAATTCGCCGTTACAAATTTTCTTTATTACGTCGTAACGATCTTTATTGCTACTCGGCATAATAACGACTACCATTTCCGTCTTTTCGGATAAGTTTTCATAAAGGCACTTAGCATACGACCGAGTTTTATCATCTTCACAGGTAACACTTGACATACACACACACAAAAAAAAACGAAAATCCTCATTATAGTACAAAACAAAAAAAAAGTAGATAAGATAATAAAATAATATTTTCCTAAGAATTTTTTTTTTTTTTTTTTACTTAAAACAATTTCTTTTTTTTTTCTTACGTTCGTGGCTGTTGTACCTCTATACCCATGGGTTGGCACACGCGTCGTAGTGTTTGTAAAAAATTGATAGCCGTATTGCTATCATTATGCATCAACACCCAATTTCCTAAACGAACTGGTTGCAAAAGCCTCATGCCACGTAGATTCCTAGACCAATCAGCTGTCCTGATATCATAAGTTATTCCCTGAAATAATATATAAAAAAAAAAGGTTGATATAATAATAATTTTATAAATATCACAAAGTTGTGAAATGAGGTGCGTCTTTATTGCAGTCCTTTTTTTCTTTTTTCTTACTGCTGAATTGGAATCAGCTGTAGTAAGGATTGCATCTGGCCCAAGATTACGTCCGTGTAAGTTAACAAGTTCATTTGGTATTTCGATCGCCCAATTGTTCATTTCTTCGACAACCTTCTCGTTTCTAGAATTAGTAGTAGTAGTAGAAAAAAAAAATTAGTTTTAAAGGAAAGCTTTATTTTATTCATATTGATAATAATAATCATTAATATTTTACGTATTCATTATCTGCATGAATTGAGTTAACTGTGCAACACGTGCATTAGGCTCCACTTTAGTGTATTTGGCAATTTCCTTCATTGTGTTGAAGTCAGCACGCATGTCGTCATTCAAGCCAGTCACGAAGCAATGCTCCGGAATTAACATGAGCGTCTTTACATCGCCTCGTTTTAAATCCCGAGCTTTCGGTTTACTCAATATCATGGGTTGGTTAGGTTCCATAACTTTTAGGTTCCACGTCTAAAATAAAAAAATTAAAAAAAAATTTCATTATATCTCGCATTTTTTAAAACGTTAAAATATTTTTTTTTTTTTTTTTTTGGTTATATTACATTTTTCATGTAATCAATAAAAGAAATTTCCGATCCATCTTTCTTGGTAAATTTACATTTTGGATTCGTATCCCAATCAAATCCATCTATCCTATACGTTTTGTTGTTGTATCTTTTATAAGTCGAAAAGAAAAAAATGAAAAAAAGAAAAAAAAAAAGAGAAATGAAAATGAACAAGGTTGAAAACAAAAAAAAGATGAATTAATACTTAGTCATAACAATAGATCCTAAAAAAGTCTTTTCACAAATTTGTCTGAACTCGTCTCTATTTTTTTGTTTATTGCAAAAAATGTCACGCATTAATTTCAATACGGTATCCTGGCGAACTGTTTTGAAAGTTAATTCTACATTCATGAGCACTTTTTCTTCGTGCTGGCGAATCGACGTAGCAAATCCAGGGATAAGTTCCAACCTAAACAAGCATTATATAGATTATTATATACGAGCAAAAAATAAAAAAAAAAAAAAGAAACTGATGAGAGAATAAGAGAGAAAGAGATAGAGAGGGGGATAAGAGAAAAAGAGGGAGAGAAAGAGAGAAAGAGAAAGAGAGAAAGAGAAAGAGAAAGAGAGAAAGCGAGAAAGCTTCATTATTATTATACTTATGTTGATCCAAGCGAACAGATTGCTTAATATCGTAATAATCACGATTTATCAGCTTAAAGCCCATGAGAGTAAGATTTCTATATACAATAAAAAAAAATGTGCTGTTAGAATTTTTTTTTTTTTTAATCTTATTAATCTTTTTTTTTTTACTTTTTCATCTGAATATTCATGATTTGAAGAATCATTGGTTCTCTAGAGGCAACTTCATGAATAAATTTCATTTTGATTTGGACCTTAGTTTCGTCTCGCTTGTTTACTGAATAGACTTCAGTGACGGGTTCACGAAGCTTAACACCTGCCCACAAAACTACTCCATCGAACAAATGAAAGCCTAATATATTCCTGTGATCATACAACATTCCCTTTCTTACACGAATGTTTTCAACAGGTGGATTGAATTCGACGTGATATTGATAAAATGATCGTTTAGGTAAAGAATTGACCGGGAAATAATTCGTAACTAATTCTACAGCTTTACCATACGTTCCTGTAACAGTAGCAAGCGATTTTGAATTTATAGCGTGTTAAAACATTTTTCGTATATTTCTCTCACAACTAAAAAAAAAAAAAAAAATTTTTTTTTTAAAATATTTTTACCGTGCTTTGTAGTTCCCGCGGACGGTCGAACGATTGTCTCAAATTGCTCGTGGCGTCCTCTACTAACACCGCGTCCTGATGATGATGATGATCCTAGTTGACCCGCACCTTCTATATTTTTATTGGCTAGTGCAACTTTAGCAGCAATTCGGTTAACATCATCTTTTTGTTTCGAATAATAATAATACATTCTCTGTTTTTTTTTTCTGTTTCGTAATATTTAGTAAAAAAAAAAAGTTTAGAACTTACCTACTGGTTTCTTCTGCCTTCCGCGTCCTCTTCGTTCTTTCGGTCCCGATGACGCATCATCAGTGGAACACAACGCTCTTAGCTGTTATAAAAAAATAAATAAATAAATTTAATTCTACATTCAGTTGGTGGTATTTTTATAATCGAAATATATATTTACCTTGCTTGCTACTTACCTCTGGTACCCCAAGAGTTTGAACTGTTGTTGTTTGTTGTTGTTGCTGTTGTTGTTGGCTATTACGAGCCCTACCACGAGACCCAAGAGTTTGAACTGCTGTTGTTTGTTGTTGCTGTTGTTGTTGTTGGCTAGTACGAACCCTACCACGAGCCCGACTTCGTCCTAATCCGGCTTCTGACATTTTATATTCTAAAAAAAAAAAAAAATGTTAACACATCAAAAAAAAAAAATCAATTTTCATTTATATAATAAAACTTTAATCTATAATTTATATCAACTAGACAACATAAAAACAACACTGAACACTTTGGTAGTAAGCATGACTTTATAAAAATTATATATTCTGTGAGGCAAGAGAGAATAATAGTAAGCTTACCTTCCTGAAGAACAGAACGTTTTAATATTGAAAAAGCTCCTCCAGCAGTGTAGTGAAATTTAATATAAAATTGATCGATTTGATTATGTGATATTAAAGTTTTAGTTTAGTATTTTATTAATAGGTGGCGCCACTTTTCCAGAAAGATGAAGATGAATTGGAGAAAGGAGACTCATCATCGTTTATTTTGCATCAAACTGAGCCAATTCAAAGAAAAAAAAAGCTTACTTTTTATACCAGGCAGTTTTGTTTTCAATGTTTTAAGTGAAGTAAAATACCATCCTTTACTTTTTGAATTCCATATATAAAATTTTTTTTTTGATGCGTTAAGCAGTATTCCAAAATCATCATCTTTCAAAATCATCTATAGTATATAACTTAATAATACTTAATACAACAACAATAAAATCAATATTAAAAAAATGTTACATGTTGTGTACGTAATGTTTTTCTTTTTTTTTTATACGTGTAATTTTTACATCCTTCAAATTTACAATTGTTATTCATCAATACTACTACTACGTTAGTTTATGTGGATGACAATAATGATATCTAATGAAGTTGTAACAACAAAACAGCCACAGTATAGGTAGAACACGGTATGATTTTGCTTTGTAAATATTCAACATTTTTTTTTATCATCATGTACTGAACAAAATGTTACAATATCAATAAATCAAGCGTGTAAAAAGAATAAAAAAAAAATAAGTGTTACATTTTATTACAATATTTTATTACAATATTTTATTACAATATTTTATTTGAAACTCGTAATTCTTATTACTTTCATCCAACACGATATGTTACAGCCGGATAAACCATGGAAATACGAAACATACAAGACACACATACTTAAAAGATCAAGCTTATCGATGACTATAACCCTAAGCCAACTTACAACATTGCTTACAAAATTCTGGTAAGAAATAATGAAACTTTTAGAGGTCTGTTATTTCAATTAAGAGTTTATCTACGTTTGTCTCTAAAAAAGAAAGACTTACTTCTTACGTTAAGAGCCTAATTTTGACTCTTTTGAATCACGCTTAAAATCCATCGCGTCAGTTATGGCGTCGGACTGATGCAATTTTAGCTGAAATTCAAAGTGAGTCAAATTTATGCTCTTAGTATAAAAAGTAAGTCTTTCTTTTTTTAAAGACAAACGTAGATACACTCTTAATTGAAATAACAAACCTCAATAAATTTCATTACTTCTTACCAGAATTTTGTAAGCAATGTTGTAAGTTAGGCTATGATCATCAGTCGACGAGTATTACACCATTTTTTTTTTTATCTTACTAGTAGCCATTACGTTAAATATATATACATCTTTATTTTAACCACTCGCTTAGCGTTGACTTTATTTATATTAGGTTAATAATGTAATCTTACTTTGTACCTATTAATTTTTGAGTAATGACAGTTTAAATGGAGTATGAATGGGTCAGTTGTATGTGTACGGGTTATGTGCTCTCACGAGTCGACGTGGCCATGCAGAGTGTGATGCTGTCTAGAAAACCCGGGAAAACATTTCCCCGCGTAAAACACTACGACACGATTGCTTTTGCCTGGTCTTTTCCGCAAAAACAAAGTAAAAAACATGAGGGAGGAGGGAAAAACGTATATGATGAGGAACATGAACTTCGAGTGGATGGGGGTAGTTGTGCTTTCGCTTTGAATTAGTCTTCTTATTACCCTAACCAAGTGATTTTTTTTTTTTTTTTTTACACTGTGAGATGTTATGTGGCCGGACAGACCATGTTATGATATATGAGTCCTACGGGGCACTATAAAAGATCAGACTCACACCGACTTATGACTATAACCTCAGCTTAAACAACATTACTTACAAAATTCTGGTAAGAAGCAATGAAACTTTTTTTTTAGGCTTATTATTTTAATTTTAAAAGTATGACTATACATTTGTCTTTTTTCATCAAAAATAAAGACTTACTTTTTAGGTTAAGAGAAGCATAGAATCTCTCAAACTAATCGCTTAAAATCATGTCACCACTATAGTCCGCTGTAAGACAAAAAAAAAAGTTTTTTTTTTAAGACAAAAAAGTGTAACACGCATGAAAAATGAAACTTTTCTTTTTATTTACTAAAAATATTTGTAATGTATGAGATTAAAAAAAAAAAAATATTTTTAAAAAAAAAAAATAATCTTAAAATTTCTATATTCTGTCAAAGTGTTTTAATTTATCCATCAGGAAATTAAGGTTTTTTCATCAGTGATTGATAGATGAGACTCATTCATCTTCTCAAAAAAAAAAGACACACACACACACAAAAAAAAATACAAAATGACTCAGAAGCACTCCGCTCTAAAAAAAAAATATAAAATAAAAAGGTCATTAATTTGAAGGTACAAAATACTTGTCCTCTTTTTGCTACCTTTAAGGAGTATTAATGGAACCTGTATTTTGTAGGTGTTTTTATCTACAATACCTTGTACAAAGCACCTAAAAAAAAAGAGTTAGTAAAATATCACTACTGCAGAAGGAAATAGTACAACATACTACTACCCTTGGCAACACTATACTGTATTACAATTGAATAAATCAAACTACACCCATTTTGTTTTACACATGTGACCTATTCTGTGGTCAATCATTGAATACTCAATAGTCCTCATTTGTTATCAAATTTCACGATTAAAAAAAAAAAAAGAAGAGAAACTTAATGTCTCAGACTTGATCCCACGACCTCTCGCACTCCCTAGCTCCCCCACCCACTCTCACCCTTTAACTCCACCAACAACCCTCACTCTCACTCACTAGCTTCCCTCCCCACTCGCTCTCACTCACTAGCTCTCCACCCAACTCGCTCTCTAGCTCTCCACCCCACTCACTCTCTAGCTCTCCACCCCACTCAATTTCGCTCTCTAGCTCCCCACCACACACTCTCACTTTCTAGTTCCCCCTCCCTCACCACCACCACATTCTCATCCTCTTCTTTATTCACTCGTTTTGCGCCGATTCACACAAGTTATTGCGAACAATGAGTATATGATCGTTATATCATATATCAAAAATTGGGACTTGGAAAAAAATTTTCGCATCTATAGAACCAATGAGAGCGTTTGTTTTGGTATGACGTATTTGGTATGACGTATTTGCCATACAAGACGCCACCTATCACATTTATCGAGCGTTGATCACATACAGTTCTGTGTATAGATTTCGTAACCTACCAAAATGATACTTTGCAGTTTATGTCAACGTTCGTTTAATCACGGTAAGCTTTTTTTTTTTTTTTTTTAAAAAAAGTCACGTAAAAAAAAAGAAAAAAATTATACTTCTGTTGGTCCGAATATTTTTTTTTTTTTTTTTTTGATAGATTACTCTTTCTCATGGCATTTAAAATCTGAAAAACATTTAGCTATGCAGGAAAAGTATGATAAACGGCAGGAAAGAAGCGTCTATGTGACTAACTTTCATCCCAATTTGCCTACCTTTTGTATAGCTCAATACTTCGGTGAATTTGGAACGATATCCAGCTTAAATGTAGAAAGAAATAAGGTAAATGAATGACGATACATCATGCTGCGATAAAATATAATTTATATTTTATTTTGTTTTTTGTGTATAAAAAAAAAAAAAAAAAAATTTTTTTTTAGGATGTTTATGCTTTTATTGAATTTGAAGAAAAAAAAGCTGTGGAGGAAATTTTGATAAAAAAAAGACATAATACTTTTAATTGCCAATTAAAAGTTAAAGCCGCGTATTCAATCGCAAAAAACAAACCTTGGAGCGCCGAACAAGTCTATGAAGATATTGTCGATAGACTTTTAACTTCATTAAACGTATAATAACATTTTTAAAATGAGCGTAAAAAGTAAAAGATATTAATTTTTTATTTTTTTTTTTTTATATATCTGGTTACGCAGATTACAGCACAAATGATGCTTTTAGAAGCGAGTCTAAAGTTGACAGATAAGGAATTAGAAGAGCGGCTCAATGTTTGTCAATTTTTAAATAAAATACTTTCGGAATACTTTATATTTTCTAAAGTTAATGTCGAAAATTCGACATCGTCGTCGCCGGGACGGACGAAAACCGACTAGAAATGACCCTAAAAAAGACAAAACGTGTG
>JAQGAS010002450.1:0-10465 GCA_034686365.1 Pachymerium ferrugineum
ATATACCTTATTTACACCTAAATTTGCACAAGGTCCACTCCTATACCTTTCACCAACCTTTTTTTACACCTTTTGCTGTTTTTCGACCTTTTCCTACCTATTTTTCTTAGAGTGTAGGATGTTTCTACTCTCAACCAATTAACACAATTCACTGAACAAAAAGTTCAGTGAATTAATCAAGAGCATTTGCTCATTTGCATGAACTCCATTTATTCGTTTGGTCATTATTAACTCAGTTATTTATTATAAATAAAAACCAACTATTTAAAATTTTTTGGTAATAAAATCATCTCATATTTTTTCAGAGCAAACACATATTGTGCAATACCCTTTGGATGGAGACAACCAAATTTTGGCAACAATTTGCTTTGGTATTCACAGCAACGTATCTTGTTGCCACTAAGAGAAACGAATACTTTGGTTCTGCCAACCAAAATGTAGGTTGTGGTTACCAAACCGTTTTTGAGAGTGGAGCTTTACTAATGCATCTTCACAACTTTTTTTTTTTGTGAACTCAAATTGTCTAATCTTACAAACTAAATTTGGTCCAAAAAAAAAAAATTGCAGAAATTGCATGGTACGAAATTGCAGAAATTTGTGGTAAGTTATTAACACAATTGACTTTGTTTCGTTTACGTACCTGGGTATTGACATGCGAAATTTCGAATTGTATCACAAGTAACATCATGCCATTGCTGACTCAGAAGAACGCAATCCTCCTCAGTTTTTGCATTATTTGGTTCTCCTGGTGCCCAGAATGTGAAATTGATTACTTTATAATCACTGTACACCCATTTCCCCTTATAGTATCTAACACCAATCCATATTGCCGGCAGTCGGTTGTTGTTAACACGCAAGATGTTTGTCAATGAATTTTCATCCATGAACATCCATTTTCTACAAATAACGAACTAAGACTACAAAATCGGAAAAAATATCAGCAACTGTTCTACCTATCGCTGTATATGATTTCTTTAATAAAGTCATAAGTTGCAGATGTTTTTATAATTGCTAAATATCCACCTTTCAATTTACATTGTTGATCTGCCTGGTCATATGTTGCAATGTCTTCTGACAATTCAAAACAAAATGTTCCTAGAGTTGGCTTGGTGCCATTTGTGCAATTAACACCTGAAAAATACAAGTTACAGGTGAAGTCTAAAATTATTGCAAAATGGTTCTTACCACTAAATTGACATATATACGGATTTTGTTTGTTGCATTGATCGTCATCCCATAATAAATTTTTTGCCATTAACAATTTTCCACAGTGTTGACCTTTGGCATTATTTGGTTCACCTGGAGCCCATCTTGTAAATCCTTGAACTCGAGAACCATCTGAATACACCCATATGCCTTCTGCAACTTTATCATTTAATCCGATCCAATAATTGAACAAACTAAAATAAAAGTAATCAGTTATTGTTCTATCTTTAGTTGGCAATTAACTGTATAACAATTTTCTTATTCGTAATTTATTTATAAAATTATGAATATCAAGGTCTGGCACAATGACAAGTTTTCCACCTCCCATTTCGCAGATGAGTTCACTGTCATCAAAATTTGCTCCTAGAGTGTTTACAGAGTAACAGAAACTTCCAAATTTGTAAGTACCTCTAGGGCATCCGAGAGCTAAAAAAGAATTTTAAAAATCGTAAGCAATTAAAATGTGTTAAAAATGCAATTAATTTTGGAATGTCAAACAAGACCTTAAGCTAAGGTTAAATTATCATCTCAAGAATTTTACCCATAGAAATAAGCCTAAAACTAAAGGGCTCAGCCCTAAAACCTATATTTTATTTCTGTAAACATCAAATCTTCATAGCATCCAGAAGTACATCATTTGTTACCAATGTAAAGAACCAGGGTGGCTTATTTCTATTTCTTGGTATTAAATTATTTATTTATCTAACACACTGCTTCTATGTTACCTGTGTGATTGCATTTAAAGTTGCAAAAAGTTTAATTTACACTAGAAATTTACTATATTCACACCAAATTGTTGTAGTAATATAAGCATGCCATATAGAGGCAGAAATTTCTTTTCCCGGCTTTACAGCAGTATGTAAATTTTAATTGCCTTGTGAACCTTAACTGGGGTCAACCTTTACGATTCAATTTTGACATTCTACACTCTAAAAAATAAAGGTTGAAACTGGTTTCTTTTTAGACCAATAAAGGTCTGATTTGCGTGTCCCTTTTCACAGCTCCTAAAGGGTTTAATAGTGGACCTTTCGTGTAAATGGTTTGTCTATATACCAATTAACTTAGAGGGAATGATGTTATACCACACTAAAAGCGGGATGTTTAAACCTATTGGAGAAGGACTGCAGTTGGACTATTTTCTAAGGGTAGTATTAGTGCTAGGTATGAATTTCTGCCATTAATTAAGGTACAATCTTACAGTTATGTTTCACAGCATTCCATACGCGTATAGAAGGTCTAGTTCTGCACCTTTGCACCTAAAATTGGTTAAATTTCTGACCATTTCTGTAAAATTAATAATAATAATTTTTTGTGTATATGCATTATTATTATTTATCCAAGAATTACCCTGACGTTAACTAATCAATTATGAAGTACGTTTTCACAGTGAAATGCGTAAAAAATCTCCTGTCGTAAGAAATCTCTGATATTATCAGTTTCGAACCCATGACCACTTTATTTCCACGCCATTACTACTTGCCTTTACTACGTGCCTTTACTAACTGACCCAACACGTCTTTGCGTGGCAGCCACAAGTTTAAAGTAGGATTTTAATTTTATGTTAATAATTTGTTTCATAGTGATGTGTAATCAAATTCGTTTTCTAACACCTAGTTAGCAGTAATTAAGCACATGGCCTTAAATAAGTGTTTGTTTGTGAAAATTTCTTTCCATGTATAATTTTAGATTTCATGGCTTCAAAGGTGCAAATATAATCCAACAGCTTTGACCAATATGTGAAAGGAGAGAACCTCGTCCAATAAATGTGGTTTGAACATTCACCTATAGAACTTTTTAGACCTTATGTTGTTTGGGTTTGATTCCTTTCCAGTCATACTGGTCTAAAAGCCACCTTTACTACAAATTCGACCTTTATTACATAAAATGGTGGGAATTCATTCCACTACATTTGGTGAAATGCTAAACCAAATTAATCTAGACTTTATTTCAAACCTATTTGTCAATTAAGTTTACTTTTACACCTTATCATACCATTTTTTTGACCTTCTAAAATTTTTGTACCATTTCTGACCCTAATTTTTTAGAGTGTAGTGTGAAATATGATGTTTTTACGCAGCTAGTCTTTGTCACTGCATTAAATTAATTCGTCCGGATCTTATGGCAGTGACCTCATGGCAGTGACCCCTTCACCACAGCACACAACATGTACTTCCTGAAAGATTATCCAGTAACAAACCATTTTTTCAATTTTTTTTTAAGTTTATTTTTGTTTGAAGTTATATTACTAATAGAAATTTTTATAAAGAAATATAAATAAACAAAAAAACTTTTTTTTATATCTGTTGCAGAATTGTAAGCTTATTTCACATTGAAATCGATTAGCCTCTACAGATTAATAATTTGATAAAACCAATGTTTATTTAACTCATACCAAAAACATTATCTCCTCAGTCATGAATAAGTAATTGAACATTTAAAGTACAATGACCAACAAAAATTGACCCGTAATACTGTCGTAATAAATCCTGTTGCTGTTTTCGTGTCTTTTTTTGAGTGATAAATATTTATTCTTTAGTGCTTATTAAACGCTTTTATTTGCATTTAGTTGCAGGTTTTATCTGTACAATTGAAGAGAATGAAATCGTGAATTTAAAGTCACCAAAACACGCATAGATTAATAGCTATTTTAAGTGAACTAAAAAAACCAAAAAGACAATAACTTACAAGTATCTCCTAGTTCCTTTTGTCCATTTATGTAAATTATACCTACATTATAAAGAAGGACTAAAGTTAAGCACTTTCCTGACATCTTAAATGGGCTGAGGTTTAAAGGGAAATGAAAATTTTATTTACTCAGGAAATAAAGAAATTCCGGTTGCAATTAATTATAATTAAGCTCGTAAACAGATTATACTGCGAGGTTAAAAATTGTAGGCTGTATCTTAAAATATTATAATCCATTCAAGTCGTTTTCATTGTTTCTAGATTCGATTATATGGAATAGAAACTTCTAACATATGAACCAGATAAATTGAGTAATGATTCATCTCATCATGTTTTGAACGTTTTTTTTTTCTATTGAAGTATTCTCTGTGAAGACAATTCAAATTCAAAGTTTTAATACGTATATGTTTTATGACGAGGAAATTTGCTGGATTGTAAATAGTTTTACAAGCCTTTTCTCTTGGAAAAAGTATTTATTACACTAATGCAAATACAGAATAAATACGCAAAGATACAATATACTATTGTTAGGTTTGGTTTAGGTGGTCGGGTGGCGCCGTCTGGGATTGACATAGAAAATTAAAACTATTTAGAAATTTAAGTATAATTCGATTGGTCAAAATTAGAAATTATTCATAGCGGTGGCGCCACAGGCGAGAAACCGAGGGTTCTTGGCGACCCAAATTGGCAAATAAAATCAGTCTTTCCCTGGCTCGCTCTTTGACCACTTCTCATCTTTTCCTTTCCTCTTTCTCATGATTACCCCCAAAGCAACAGAGTCCCGGCAAGTCCGCCCGATGGGCTCTTACCCGATTTAAAAATAAACTGAAAAACTACGAAGAAAATTGAAGTATTGGGAATAAAAATGAGATTAAGTTGTTTAAGTGTAACTTGAATTTAATTTATGTTTGGTTTTACATTTTTTTAAGTGTAAATTGTATTATTGTTTATTTCTTTGTAAATTTTCTTGAAGATTGATCTAATTTAAAATAAATCCCAAGGGGAAATGTTTATGCAACTAAATTAAGTGTTTATTCACAACTAACTAACTTCACACTCTGAGTCACATGACTCAACTACAAATCGATACATGATTAGTCATTCAATTACAATCGATGTTAATAAAAAGTCATACTTTATACATGTTACAAAGTGCACTTAACTTAAACCTAGGCATTGACAAAATTTGAAAATGAATTAAAATTAATTGTTACAATGATGAAAATGCATGACAATTAAAAATACCTTTTATTAGACCAATTCGACCCGCGAATCGACTAATTCCTCCGATTACAATTTACACTAAAGGATCGTGCGTCCACTACCTTAAGCTTAATCAAAACTTTTACTTGGAGGACGGTACTAGTTAAATTAACGACCATGGACATGAATTTTTAAGACTAGAAAAGTGGAGTTGCAAATTTTAAACACTATTTACACTTACACCCGTACAATTATTTATACAATAAATTAATAGATTATTTTTACCGATATTTACAAATAACAACCCGTGCACCGTGATTTCCTTTGAAGACGGAAGTTGTCATTGGCGACCGGAACTGCGCGCCCCAAATCGAAACCATTTGTAGGTAAGTTCGTTTTTAGAATTTCAGGAAAGCCATCGAAATATAAAAGTTATTGTTCTTTACTAATTCGGGGCCACTGAATTGATTAAAGCAGGTTTTAAGTCTGTAACTGCTACCGTTCATTAGTTACAACCGAAGAACACTACCACACAGTCACATGACCTCTAAGGCGCAATATTTAACTTCAACACTTGCCGATTAAACACAAATCTTACAAACTAGAGTTAACTAATGCTTTCAAAATTGAAGCTATTGGGTTTTATGTTTAATACTGCGTGCATTCTTATTTACAGATATTACAGATCAACCGACGACTACAAGCACATTCCGTACTATATGACCTGAGTCGACGCTGATTTTATCACACGTAAGTATTTAATTCTAAATTGCAAACGTTTATTGACTTTTAATAATTCAACTTTTCCATCACTTGTAACTATGGCCAACTATTTTCAGATCAGAATCGACAGGTTGAAACTCCTTAAATCACCAACTACGGAAGCCTCGACGGAACAACTAGAATTTCAGGTTTGTTTGTAAATCTTGTTCTAATTTATTACAACTTATTTCTAAGCTGTATACCGACAATTTATATGTATCCAATATTGTTGCATGGACCAATAAAATGGTATTACTTCAATTTTGTGTAGATTACTATTATAGTTTATTCTGAATTTCTTCATCATAAATTAAACTTGTGGCAACTTGCTGCTGAGGCCTTTTGAGCTTCTAATTCGCTCTTGCAACAACCACAACCCATTTCAAAAGGTTCAGTTTGTGATTCTGGGGCAAAAACGTAAACGTAATTCACCTGATCATTTACTGTGACAAATTGGTTATCAGCACTGTCCTGTCCTTATCGGTTTCTGCCATGTCCGTGCGGGCATCATTTTTCATCCCATTTTAATCCAGTCTTTTCAACTTTATTTAAAGTGGGTATGGAGTTGGAAGATTGTAATTTTTCAACTTCACGTATTTCTTGTTCTGTCGCGTAAGGGAACACAACATTGGGTTGCGTGATACAATAAAAACAGCGGTCAGCAAAATCTTCCACTAAAGAAACTGCTGACATTAAATTATGCCCTAAAATTAATTCCAGTTTTAATTCGGAGGGCATAACATATAACTCAAAAGGAGTTATTGTTCCATACCATTCGATATCAGTTTTAATTATACCGAGTGGTTTGTGTATCGCCCCGACTGCTTGAACTTTGTCCGACGGCCGGGGCGGCCGCATTGGAACATTAATCCCCGTTGCTTTTAAAGTGGCTTCATCAATAAAGCAACGAGATGCGCCGCTGTCCATTAATGTATTTAACATTAATTGACCAATACAGACTTGTAGATAAGGAATTTCCCTATCCACCTTCTCTGTGATTTTATATAACAATTTTTTCATTTCATTTAAATTGCTTGTTTTAATGAAAGGAAAAGAACTTTCAGCATTTTCACTATTAAAAGCTGACAATTGTTCTGTCATTTCCCATTTCAGCTTACGCAAGTAAACTGGAGTGGGATCTGTTTTGGTGCTGGGTGGATTGCACCCAACACCAAAGTCTACTCGTTTTTTGACTCAGTAGACACAGGTTTATGAAATGCGAGGTATTCCTCACATTTACTCATTAAATAGCCATTTTTTCCACACCATAGGCAGAAAAAATTTTCCACTTTTTCTTTTCTTTCCTTCTTTCGATTGTCCGATTTCAAACACTCAGAAGCGATGTGACCTGGCTCACCGCAATGAAAATATTTGTGGGGAACAAACCTTTTTTCCTGCAGAAAATTTTGTTTCTTTAACTCTTCCTTTTTCATTCGATAAAGAGTTTCACATTCTTCATACTCCAATTCTTCCTCCGTTACAGAAGCATTTAAATGTGCTTCTGGGTCAGGGTTTTCTTCCCCCTCTACCAATCCTGCTTGATAGAGGCGGTGTTTATTTTCCCCCAATCGCGCATGCGATCGGGTGTTTGAAGTGGGATAACTCCGGCGCCGCAACGTGCGCACGGGAGTTTTTTCGTCTTGTGCAGAGAGAGGAGTAGGAGGTGTCACAACAGGTAAACCCAGACCTGTTTCCGCCCACTCCCAGGCCGCAATGCTCTCTTTCCGAGCAGAGAGGTCGGTAACTAGTAAATGGAAGGAATCTCGTGGCAACGATAGTGCCGCGATTATCTTTTGTGAGCTGGGGGTGATGTTTTTTAGAAAAGTAGATGCCATTTCACTATCGGATAGAGCCTGGTCTAATTGATGCAGGAGGCCCTGCAATCGGACTGCGAAGTCATTGAGGGACTCTCCTGGTAATTGGACAGTCTCCCTAAGTTCGTTTTTTCGGTCTTCTAGTGAAGGCCCGAATTGTTTAGTGAAAGCAATTTTGAAATCATCCCATCTGTGGATGCTACTCTTTTTGCCATCAAACCAGCTTTTAGCTGTGCTTTTCAGGAAGGGAGGCAAATATAATTTAAGTTGTTGATCAAGTTGACCCCCACTTAGGGCCATCATTTCAACAAATGACTCAAGAAACTCCTTGCATTTAGCCGGAGTCCCATCAAATTTAGCAATGTCATTCATACGCAATTTTATTTGAGCACCTCCCGTGAAGGAACTCAAGTTACCATGCATTTGAGTGTTTCCTAATTGCGTGGTTTGCGACGATTCACCACCATTAACTTGCATCGTTGAGTTTACAAACTCAACACGCCTAGTTGGAGGATTGTCTCTACGAGATTCACCATTTCTCAAATGAGAAACAGGAGTTTCAGTTCGTGTAGGTGGAAACTCATTATGTAAATTTCCACCATCACTGCTGGGTGTTCCATGTGAGATTCCACTCACTCCCGGTTAGAATCTCACTGTAGGATCAGTGTTTCGATCGTGAGTGGTTGATAAACGTCACCACAACCTGTCATTACCGAATGCCGTAGAATGTAAATTCCTACGAGGATTAACATTTGTTAGGGGTGTGTGAAGAGCTTCTCCTCTTGGGAGAGTGCCCTTTTCATAGAAGTGTTCCCCCTCGCTGTCAAACCATCTGGATTTATAGCGGGATGATTCACCTGCCAGTGGTCTCGGGATTCGTTCGTGAGCCACATGTCTTAAGTGGAGGCATGGATTTTTAAACAAAAATTCCACTCTCTTTTTTTAGTCTATCCTCTATTTCTCCCTGTCTTCTTCCAAATGTTGTTCAGGAGTAAGCGGAGTGGGAGTTGGATTTTGACTGGGCTGTTCCAATTGTCTAATCATAGCCAATTTCAACCCAACTTCTGTCTCTAGCTGAACTATTTCTTGTTCCGCTAGAAACAACTTACGTTTCCACTCGGCTTCTGTAGGAAGAGCTGTTTTGGTTTGATGAATAAGGCGATTTTTTAAATCAACCAGGGATGTGAGCGCTACCTACAAAAAGTAACGGGCTATTGGCAGCGCTATTTGCTGGATTTTGTAGTGGCGCTACCGGCGCTCCCGCTATAATTGCTTAGGAGCGCCCATCGCTATCGCTACTTTTCCGCTACTTTTCCACTACTTTTTTCAAATTGGAAATCGGAAAAACCAAACCAACTAATATTACCAATTGGTCAGTTTTAATAGTTAGTTTGTTTGCAAACAAACTATATTAAAACTGACTCAGTTTTAATACTTAGTTTGTTTGGGATCGTGCGTTTGTGTAGCCAAAAGTATTTTTTCCTATCTTTTTCCATGGAGATAGTGGGAAATGAAAGTAGCGCATTTTTACCGCTAAAATGGGCAAATAGGGAGCGCCACTACCGCAATCGCTACTTTTTGAAAAACGTAGCGAAAAATCAGCGCCGCTACATAGCGATAGCGCCGCTACCGTAGCGCCGCTAAAGTAGCGAAAGCGCTCGCATCCCTGAAATCAACTTTCTCTCTATTTAAAGTCTCAATTGAAGACTTTAAATCTTTTATTTCATTAATCAAGGGTTGTTGGTCTGAATTAAGGGTGACGTTAACCTCCCTTAAATTTTCAACTTCTTTTTCCAATTGTTCACGATCACGTGCCAATTGAGTAATTTCTGTTCTTAATGTGTATATACTGTAGTACCGTTTAAAGTGCTTCAGTTGACCGAGAACTGGTGATTTTCTTCAGTCAACCGCATTTTGTCACCTTTTAAATTCTCAATAAGAGAGTTTAATCTGTTGACTTCTTTGCGTATTAGACTCTTGTTGGAGTCCATCGTATGCAGCTTCCCATTTTGCAGCAGACTCTGCAAAACGGATAGCATCCTTTTCTTTCTGAATTTTTTTGGAAAGAAGTTTCTTTTCAGTTTTCTTAAATTGCTCCATTTTACCCTTGAGCTCTTTAACGGTAGCTCGGTTTTTTCTTCCATCTGCTAGGCAGTCACCTAGAGTCGGATAATGTGTAATCAAATTCGTTTTCTAACATCTAGTTAGCAGTAATTAAGCACATGGCCTTAAATAAGTGTTTGTTTGTGAAAATTTCTTTCCATGTATAATTTTAGATTTTATGGCTTCAAAGGTGCAAATATAATCCAACAGCTTCGACCAATATATGAAAGGAGAGGACCTCGTCCAATAAATGTGGTTTGAACATTCACCTATAGAACGTTTTACACCATATGTTGTTTGGGTTTGATTCCTTTCCAGTCATACTGTCTAAAAGCCATCTTTACTACAAATAAGACCTTTATTACATAAAATGGTGGGAATTCATTCCACTACATTTTGTGAAATGCTAAACCAAATTAATCTAGACCTTATTTCAAACCTATTTGTCAATTAAGTTTACTTTTACACCTTATCATACCATTTTTTTGACCTGCTAAAATTTTTGTACCATTTCTGACCCTAATTTTTTAGAGTGTATTGCAAGATTGGATATTTTTGGCGATTTGAATGTTTTGAATATGATAATCATAAACAAAAACAGCTCACTGCAAATTTAAGCCAAGTAAGCTAGGCATCCAGCTAGTCAAAGTTGTGAGATAAAAAAGGATGCCAACCAAGTAAGGCGAAACAAA
>JAQGAS010002451.1:0-10464 GCA_034686365.1 Pachymerium ferrugineum
TTGATAGACAAACCAGGAGTGATGTCACTTCCTATGGAATGATCAATAGCCAGCAATCGTCGAGAACATGTACTCATGTCCTTGCAACTTCTTATGAGAATAATTTCGCATTTTGCCTTAATAAAATAAAATTTTTAACATCAATTTAAAGTAATGTATATTTAAAATGAATCCAAAATTATTGGTTACGATAAAAAAAATATTTCAAGCTTAAGAATACTCTTTAAGCTAGGTGGCAGCACATAACTTCCGGTCTAATTTATGTATGTCAAGAGATTAGACAATGAAGTTAACGGCCCTTGTGATACCGAACTCCAAAATTTACCAATAAATGTGATGTTTCATATTGTACTAATTTAAAAAATATGTATGCATTATCTCACTTGTAAGTACATAAAGCAAAATATATAATTATTTACAATATACTTACATTACAACCCTGTACATTACCACATGATAAAAATATAATTTTTCAATTGAAATATGGAGATGATTGCTCACAATACGCGTAGATGCCAACACAGCAAATATTTAGAAAATATTTTTCTTCGCTAACTGCTGCCACACATCAGGGCATATCTTCAAAATTCCTATTTTGGAAGAAATAAAAACAGGGCTGTTACAAGGAAATATTAACACACATTCAATATAAGTCGTGCAATTAAGAGATTAAATTAAAAAATTATATGTAATTAAGGTATTTCAAATTCTTGGTGTCTAACAGTTGGCCCCGGTATATTTCTAGTTTAGATACCTATACCTATCCTAATTTTGTACGTCATAAAATTTATACCGTTCGTTAGGGGAAAAGTGGCGTAAGTTCAATGGTGTGGTCATTTTTTTGGTGGCTGGCCCTGCTAACATAAATCCTGCCTTCATCTGTTGCTACAAAAATAGGTTAGTGGGATTTTTTCGTTTGTACTACTTGAAAACCAGTACTGCCAGTCAAATAGGTATTAGAAGATCCTCATTTTCTATTGCAATTTACATATTCTTTGTTGCATACTAATAACTAGACGGTAATACCAACCATTGTAACAACCACTACAATATTGTATAGCTCGTAGAACAATAAGAATAATAAAACGGATAGTTAATAGCCTAAATTGCAAGATGAGTGTGTCTCCAAAACTAGAAGACGAAATTTTGCGATACTTACAAGTTCACAAAATAATGCAGCTATTTGAGAATTTAACCAGTTGCCTATTCTATGATAAACCAGGTTAACTAGCAAAAAAAAATGCCTTTAATTTTTTTTCTTTTGCAACGAAATTTTTCAGATGATCCAAAGGAGTATCTTATCCGTCATTTGAAAGCTTTAATTAAAGCCCGAGACCAAATCCTAGGGGAAGAGGCAGATGTACAAATAAAAACTCCCGAATTGGGATTATTTTCAAGCGCAAATATTACCGGTATGTTTGAAATGTTGGATAATCAAAAACTTGGACACATCAATTTGGAGAAATATTTTCATGGTAGAGTAGTAGGGTTTTTACTATTTTAACTTGACTGCATTGATTTCGCCTTAGGAATGACATCGTTAGGAGCTAAAAATTTTGATACTTTGCCACCTGGCCACGAAACAAATGAAATAACACTAGAAACGTTTAAGAACGAAGCGTAATATCTGCCATGTTTCATTTTTTGTTTTCTACTAATAGTTCCACTTGTAATGTTTTTAGCGAATATGCCCTTTCTACATTATACGCTGCGTTTCAAACGCCAAAACTTGAATCTCTTGCAACTGCGACTTCGAGTGATAAATTACTCGATTTTGGCGCGGAGTTTGAAATGGATGAGATTAGTGAATGTGAAGATGAAACGGATGACGACGTAGACAACTAATAACACTAATTGCAATCAGAATTTTTGTTTCTGAATAATTTCGAAATAAAGTTAACTTGCAGTTACAGTGCTAATTAATTGCCAACGAAGAATATTTCAAACATTTGCGTGAGTTAAGAAATCAGGGCAAAAGCATCAATCCTAACAAATTGGGCAATTAAGTTTGCCAAGAGCAAAGTATTCAGAAAAATGGCAACAAAATATATAATTCATACATTTACTTTCCCCAAAATAAACAAAGTAATACGAATCATCTGAGGTAGAGTTAGAAAAGCTGATTTGTTCAACTTGAAATACAAAATCGTCTTTCTTGGCAGTACTATTGTCATAACACTTCTCAAGTTTTCTAACTGAAAATGACTGTACCTAGGATATAATTTATCTAAACTGAAACAGAAAATAATTAACTTATTGCTCATCTATTCTAACCCCTAAACAATGCAATTATTTGGCATAGAAAAAATACAAAAAAAATTATACATTATGCAAAAAAATCTACAATACAACTAAGCTGTAACTTACAAAGCAACAGCCATATATCGACTAACTTCTTTAGTAGTGATTTTACTGAATATGTATTCGGGATGAAAAAATTCATCTTTTGAAGTATAAAATTCACTCAGATGCTAAAATAACATTTTAGATAAGCCTCATTTTCATTGTTGGTTATTGAAAAGATTGGAACAAACATCTTTACTACCAATCTGTTCAACTATACCAACTAAGTAATCAGGCCTTAATATTATCACAGCCTTCAAAAACTGTGCTTAATAGCGTATCAATTCATTCACACATTCAAAGATCATCTGAATTCATAACTAATTAAAATAAAAATAAAAATCGATTATAACATCAATTTTCTGCAGTTATTTGTGTAAATGAAATGCAGTTGCTATTTATGCACAAAAATATGGCATTTATTATTTCTTTTTAGGTGACTTTTTAGTATTCTTCTTTTGAGTATATGTGCCCAATTTATCCTCTAATTTTTGAACCAGATCGTTTAATTCATCCTAAAAATTTAAAAAGTTAGAATCGGAATTCCACGACACAACAAAATTTTTACCTGATCATATGTGTAAAGTAATTTAAAATACTTTAGATCTCTTTTTTTCTTCTGGAAATGTTCAATTGCATGATTAAGACAATATACTATTTCCTCATCGGGATTTACCACCTAAAATTGCACACAATTAATAACGTGTCATTCATCACAACACGCGTTTTAAATTTACCATTGACACGTAACAGTTAGCACGGCAAACATCACACTCGTATTCTTCATCTTCATCAGGACTTCGTGTGCGTCTTCTTTTGCCATCTCGTGTCTCCGAATTTGGCAGGTGTTCCAATGTTTTCAATCCAAGATCAAGCAAAGCCTTTCTCAGACTTAATTCATTATGTTTAATTTGTTCCATCACAGGTTGAATTAGATGTAAAACTTCAAGTGTACTTCTGTTGTCAGATGCAATGCAAAACAAAAGACGCTCCAGTGAAAAAACAGGAGGTTCACAACTGGCTCGAATTTCCTGAAATAAAGGATAATTAACAAAAGCATTACATTTCATATTGTATTATATACATTAAAAGCGTCCTCCGCATTTTCAAGCCATCCTCGATGAGCGAAATATACCGATTCAGATACAGTATAACCGCAACAAATTGTACTAGTAAAAGCCCTGGGAAACACCAGGACGAACTGGCCGCTGTCTTGTTTTACGCGACATAATGAAGCGCCGTTTTCAATTAATAGGGATGGGGGAACCTATAAATAGGTCAAGATTATAAAACTCGTATAATTATAACAAAAAAATATTTACCATTGCAGTATCAGATGCCAGCCATATTGGATTGTTCGTGACGTATTCTGGCACAACTTTCTTCATGGCACAACGAAATTGTTCACTTTGACTTGCAGGCACGCCATACCTATGGTTTAAAGAAATTAATCTAAATCATTACAATACAGAAAAATAATTTAAAAAATGTACCATATTTTACTAGCTCCTGCGTGCAAGTATTCTATCCAAGGTAAACAATGCGGATCACGATACCAGCAACCGGTTGTAAATAACATACCAACATGTAATGTTGGAATTGTTACTCCTGTTATTATAATCATAGTAATCATAAAGGTTAGTATTAAATTTTCTTTTTTAAATTTGTCTATCAATTTGTATACCCATAATTGGCCCCATACTACGTAACACTGTTCCCGGATTATTTGTAAGAACTTTCAAATTCCAAGGATGCCTACAGGTAACTTCGTGAGTCAATGAATTTCTTGTAACTTAATGTTGGAACTTTACCTTGAGAAAGTACTACTTTTATTGCAGGTGAATCCATAACCATACACACTGCTGTCAATATTGCCAGCGTGCACACACGTATGATCCTGCTTTTCAGTAACTAATTTCCAATATTCATTCTAAAAAAAATCAAAGACATTGCAAAAAAAAAAAATCTAAAAATCAATCATCAACATTAAACTTTTCATACCTCGACTTCTTCGGGTTGCGGTTCCTGCTTAAACCACATTGACATTGTATTTCGTGCAATGCGGTAAAAGCAGCTCAAAGACATTGACCGTCCCTACAATGCATTTAAAAAATTGTAAATTTTCGTCGTATCAACTTCATTTTTTAAGGATTGAAATTTTACCTTCGTCACACAATCATCAATTTCAGCATGACCTTTATTCTTTTTACGTTGTCTTTCTAATTGCACTTGGTGTTCTAACTTTTGCCTTTCATCTTTAGTCAACATACTATATGAGACTAAATATCTACAATACGCATCGTACAACTTTGTAACTCTGTCTTGAGCCTGTAAATTTTTTAACCAAACAATAAGTAAAATTTTAATAGGCGAAATCAAACGAACACTTACAGATTTAGGTATTTTCATACTATCTGCAATTTTCTGCCATTTTTTCTTTTCCACAACTTCTTTTATTCCACCATGTTTTTCAACTGTTTGATACAGCTTGGGAAGATCGAGTTCCATACCTCCAATCTAAAAAAAGTATTAGAATATTCAATACAAATTTAATCACATTTTACGTTTAACTCACGAGAGGAACTTGATCCAAATTCCCGCCCTGTGATTCCATATGACGTCGTATGCTTGCCATATGAAGTACATTTGGACCAGTCCGATGAAACATTTTGTGAATGTATTGATTATGAGCAGAAAACCTCATATCGTCATTTATTTTGCATTCCGGCTATAAAGATTAAGTTTCTTTAATAAAAAAATCTTCAACGACATTTTGTGTTGAATAAAAATTCTTACTTTAAAAGGGGCAGGTGGAATAATTCTGCATATTCCAAATTTCTCAGCTTCTGGCCTGATCTTCTCAAAATACTCAATTGGATCTTGAAACTCCTCCTCAGTAGGAGTAAATGTTGGAGCTTCAAGAAGTGGTACCATAGGTTCATCTTCCACAGGTGAACTAACTACCGGCTTCGGTTGCACCAGTTCGAGTTTAACTTTTGTGGAACCCGGTGGACGTCCTCGTCTGAATTTACAGAATAATCTATAGTGTGCAGCAATATATTTATTAAAAATAACTGTCTTACTTTCTGGGCACTGGAGTTTCTGCTCGGCTAGGACACTGTTTAACAGGTTTTGCTTTACCTTTTGCTGCCGACATAATACTCGGACTGGGGGAAGGACATTTATTAGCTACTGACCCATCACTTGAACGTGTTGATTTGAAAAGTTTAGGGCTGTCAGCAGTGTTATTACTCGGGTATATAAGTGAATCTAGCCGTCCCCTGGACGATCCAGCAAAACTTTCGCTGAAATACGACGGTGTCAGGATCCTCTCGAGAGACAGACTATTTTCACTACCGAAATCATCAGCATCAAAATCAATCATATCCTCCTCAAAATCCGATATATCATCCACTAAATTAACTTGAATAGCAACTGAATTGCTTGTAATGTTCTCTTTGACTGCAATCGACGTGCTCTCACCGACGTGAACAACACCATCATCTAACTCTGGATTTTCTGCCGGGTAACAGTCATTTATTATTTCTGGAATACTTTCCGCTGAGTCAGATGTAGATCGAGTATTTTTTTCTCGCAATGAACTCGATGCACTGCCTGGTTTATCTGATACAGTGGAACAACTGTCTTCTTTACCAGATAATTTTCGTTTTTCCGCAGGACTTTTCTTTTTTGATTCTTTGGCATTTTTTGTGGCAACAGGTTTACACAAAAAAATTTGTGGTTTTTTTGTGTAGTTACAGTGGTCATCAAGTCCTAAGGGAATTTCGTAACGAATGTTTTCGGTTGAGGCTTTAGGGCTTTTAGGTGTTGTTTCTTTAGGTTTTAAACTTTCTTTTGTATTTTTCGCTTTTTGTCTTGTGGTGGCACGTTCAGTTATAACGGCTGTTTTCGAAACTTCGACACTTTCTTTACTCTTATTCTTTTGTGTTTTGTCCTTCGCTCTTTGGGTCGGTTTAACCGGTCGCCGGTATTTGTAATCGGATGAAGAGTCGCTATCACTACTTGTCGACATCTCAGATTCACTTGTAGAACTTTCTTTCCACTCAACTTCTCGTTGCACTCGCCTTCCTCGAGTAGGTCTTTTGACTTCTTTCTTTTCGTTTTTCACTTTCTTTTCAGTTTTAATTTTACTTTTACTCTTTTTTATTTTTTCCTCTATTTCTTCTTCTTCTTCTTCATCATCTTCGTCTTCGTCGTCAAATAAGTCAGGCGCCATTAGTCGTTTACCAAGCAATTCTAAATAAACTGTTGCTGCTTCTTTTGTTTTTCGACTCGGTCTGCCATTAGCTGTTCGTTCAACTGGTTTTTCTTCTTCAACAACTTTTTTGGCTGGTGGCGGAGCATCTTTTTTGGTCGATCGTAAACATCTAGATTTTTTTTCAGTATCTTTAGGAGCAGTTAGACGTCTTTTTTCTCGTCCGATTGACCACGATTCGTCTGAGGCCACCGAAGATGTTGAAGCTCGACTCGATTTTTGTTTCTTTAGTAGCGGTTCGTCATCTCCTGACGAAAAATCAGAAAGACGAATGTAATGGCGACGGAATCGAGTTTCACGCGGACTTCTTCGCGGTTCGATCTTCGTTAAAACGGCCGCAGATTTTCGTGTATTAGCTCTGGCGTGAGACTCATCCGACGCTTGTTTGGAAGCTTCGAAAGCAGCTCTATCTAATTCTTCTTTCAACGAACGAGTCATTATTGTTAAATTTCTTGTCATTGGGCGTTTCGATTCAGATTTTTTTGTTGAACTGGAAATTTTTTTCTCCGATAGTGGCTGTCGACCTTTTCTATCGCTTTTTGGTGATATTTGATTTTCGCTGTTATTTGTATTAGATCTCGTTTTCTTTGATTCGTTGCCACTACCTTTCGGTTTCTTTTCGTCATCTGTTTTCGATTCATTTTTGTTACGACCTTTATCTTTTTTCGGACTTAAATTTGCGTCAAGCATTTTCTTCGCTTTAGCTAGTGCTTTTTGTTGCTTTTCTAATCGTTGTTGTTTGTATTTTTGTTTTAAAGCTTGTACAGGACATACCTCTCTTCCCCGCCCTGCTACCGATACCGTGTGCGAATCCGAATGTTTTTTACCGTCAACATCGTGGTCCTAAACATTCAATAAAGTGAAATAAAATAAAAAATAAAACTTTAAGCATTACTTTTGATTTTTCATTTTTCGAGTCTGATGCTTTGTCGCTATGATTTACATCATTTTCAGTGTCTTTTGACTTTAACCCAGTCTTGGAAATCTTATGCAGTTTCCCATTTTTGTTCGTTGCCTTGATATCTACAAATAATGTGAAAATGTCATACAACTATGTAGCTACAAAATTACGATAGGTTAATTTTACTCGTATTATTATGCCGGAAGCAAGTTCTTTGTTTCTCAGAAACATCAAAATTGAGCGGACTGTTACAACGACTATCACAAATCATATCATTCTTTGCTGCTATATTGAAAAAATCTAGCGAACGAGGTAAAATGGAAGTCCCTGAAAAATTAAACAAATTGTATGAATCATTCAAAATAACATAATAAACAAATACCACGCAAACAAAGAAATGTGAGAAAATCTTCCGTTTTTGGTCTCTTGGATGGCAGTAAATCGTGTTGACAAGTCGAATTATTCCGAAATTTAACAGGTGTAGGTGCTGGACTATTCGGATTCGAACCTTGTGCAAATTTACGTTGAGCGTGAACTTTCGTTCTAGAAAAAAAAAACATAATACTTTCAAGAACTGTTTAAACGTGTAGATTCCTAAAACCTCTTTGGACTTGAATTGGAGCTTTCGTCCGACAAATTGCCATTTCGCAACAAATCTTTTTTATTTCTTTTCGACCCGTTAACAGAACTCGTGCAATTCGCATCAGAATTTCCATTCCGTTTATTCTCTTGCAAGGATGCATACAAAGCCTTTTTCAAGTCTTTTTCCTCTCTCCAAAGAAGTCCATTATTGTATTCCTGTTCACGTTAAACAACAAGTTATAATTCGTTTAATATTCACACCCTTATTCGTTAACTCACAAAATTTTTTTGCATAATGTTTCTCTTGGGTCTCTTTAAGGGTGCATTGGCTTCGGGCACCTCTTTCGTTAAAACTTCAACGCGTACGCTACCACTCTCTTCTTTCTCTTCTGCCTTCATGACTTCTTCCCTCGTCTTCAATCCATACAAACATGCTGTACTACAAAGCACCGAAAGTTTATTTATAAAGAAAACGTAACGAGAATAAGCAACAAACACAAAATCGTAGAATTTAAATGAAACGTCGATTACGTGAATGTAAGATAATAAAATATATCCTAAACAATCTTTTCGGTTTATTATACCTTACGAATAAATAAACTCTGCAATCAGAACAGAAATCACAACAAATTGCTCCATTTCTGAACTATAGCATATCGTTGAATCCATTGTCCATGTGCTCGCGCAGCGTTGCCATTTGACACTAAATAATGCTTATAAAATATAAATTACTTTTCTTTCTTTTGTATTTAAAAAATAATCTGCTAAAATTTTTTTGATTTATTCCGTGCAAGCTGGTTATAATTTAAACATTTCATTTTTTGTTTACGATGTCACCGTGGTGACTAAGCAAACCGTTAACTGAAGCGTCGTCGTTATAATCAAAACATTAATGGCGGCGATCGGAAAACTGTATCTATAGCAATCTGTGACTGTGTGGGTTTAACAAAATTTTAGCAAATAACATCGCGATTACTTATTTCATCTTTTTCTTAAAATAATCATAATCATTACCATTTATTTTCAAAATCGTTTGGCGATCCTTTCCAATTATGCTGTACGGGAACTTCATATTAGTTTAACTCAAGGCTTTCGAAACATAAAAATTGGAAATGTCCTGCGTGGTCCTAACTATAACATAGAAGCCCGTTACGGGCTTGGTTTCTTTAAGATACCATTATGTAAAATAATATTTTCACAGTTCACAATCTATATTTTATGCATTTATATTTTGAGCCCCATCCGACTCTCAATTCATATCACCAAGAGTTTATAGAAACCACATTGTTTCTGAATATTCTGGTTGTGATTTGGACGTAGTTTGTCGGTAATAGGTACAAAGAAATAGTAATCTTGAAATTATTTAATTATTCAGGTTATATAAATCGGATCATCAAAAGAAGCAATTATTACAAAAATTAAAGACATATTAAAAATATTTTTAAATCGTTTAAGGAAAAAAGTTAAAATTTGTTGGTGTTTAATCTGATAATAAATTTTTTTTTAAAAAATAATAAATTTTTTAAAATTGTCACAGGATTAAATTATAATGTATTAAAAATGGGATCCCGTCCAATCCCAGTAATCTTGTTGAGTCGCAAAAACTCTTCCAATAACTTCTATTACTTACTTTCTCAGAGTATAAACAATTACCAAAAGAAGAACTGTGTACAAAAAAAAAATTAAAAATAAATAATAGTACATTTCAATGGTCATTAAAGACTACTCACTTGAGATGGCAAAAAATGTGGCCAAAATAGCTGTCAATATTCCCATATTTAATTTATCCTCTTCTCTTTCCGTAAATATTTCGCAGAAAATGCCTCTGTAAAATTCAGGGCACAAACACATAAAACCACCTTCTTCATTTTTACAACTTCCACCGTTTTGACACAAGAAATAATCTTCGTAACATTCATCGACATCAACACACGCTCCTTTTTCACCCATTACATATCCATCTACGCATCTGCAATCGTAAGTAAAAAACAGGTCTTCACAATACATGTTTGGAGCACAAGTAATTCCACCGCAGGCGTTTGGATCACATCCTTCTTCAATCCTATACTGTGAATAATTATCTACTCGTCCGTAGTTTGATTCTAATTCAAGTGGTGGCATAGGAAGGTGGTGTGTAATGCGATCAAAGCGCACGTCATCCATACAACCTAAAAAAAAAAAATAATTTTTTAAAAACAAATCTAATTAACCTCATTAACTCCTTGCCATTTTGGTAATCTTCAACGTCACCATTCAAAAAATCTTTTCTGCCACCCAAAACAATTCCATCGTCTGGCACATTTATAAGCTGAAACATATCAGCCTGTCCAAATGTTTCGTTGTATAATTTACCACCGCCTCC
>JAQGAS010002452.1:0-10464 GCA_034686365.1 Pachymerium ferrugineum
GATGGTCTCGAATGGGACAGAGCATTAGAAGAAGCAACAGGTTTTCAAATGCCATCACAACTTAAGACAGTTGTTTGTTTACATATATGTGCATTTGTGAGATGCCAGCAAATGCACGAGCATTGCATGACAAATATAAGTCACTTTTATGAAGATTTCTTGCGTGATCATAGTGAAGCAGATTCAGAGCAATTAGCTTTGATTGAAATTACAAGCATCCTAAATACACATAGTATTCAACTAAATGCCCTTGGGCCTCCAACTGTTGAAGGAGAAATAAATACAAGGTTCATCTATGACAGACAACAAGAAAGACTTAAGAGGTCAAGATCTATACAATAGAGCTAATGCAGATCAAAAACAAATCATTGACCAAATTATTGCAGCTGTTAACTCAAGAGAAAATGTTGTGAAAGCATTTTTCATTGATGACTTTGGTGGCTCAGGCAAAACATGTGTTTACAAATGCAACATGCCCCGGGAGGTCGTCGAGGGCTGTCCCCTTATTGGGGACATTTATGCCCACTTGAAGATAACACACACAGTCTGCTCATTGGACAACAAACAAGTGATGCTCCTTCTACGAAACGCGGCCCCTTGTCATTTTGCGCATGTCGTTCAGGTATCCTAATCACTTAGTAAAGCTAAATTGAAGGGCCACTTAAGAAAGAAAGAAAGAAATGAATGGAGCTTAAGAGTTGGCTCCGCTAACGCTATTTAGCGTTACAGTTAGCGCTAAACTTTACAGAAAACTAACGAGAAAAATTAGCGCTAAGCTTTACAGAAAATTAGCGAAAAAAATTAGCGCTAAACTTTACAAAAAGTTAGCAAGAAAAATTAGCGCTAAACTTTGATACGCGTACTTGCTCCATAAAGTATACTCGAGTCCTTTGGCCGAGGCCAGAGACATAACTGCTTTACGAAGTGTATTCGGCTATCCAAAGTCAGCATATCTGCTGCATCAGTTGATTTAGAAAAATTAGCGCTAAGCTTTACAGAAAATTAGCGAAAAAAATTAGCGCTAAACTTTACAAAAAGTTAGCAAGAAAAATTAGCGCTAAACATTGATACGCGTACTTGCTCCATAAAGTATACTAGAGTCCTTTGGCCGAGACCAGAGACCTAACTGCTTTACGAAGTGTATTCGGCTATCCAGTCGTCAGCAAATCTGCTGCATCATTTGATTTAGAAAAAAAAAATTTGGGCAGCAGACTGAAATTTAAGAAATTAAATTGCTAAGAGTACTTCGAGTGCCGAAATAGAAGCGTCCACTTCCAGCCACGACCACCAAGAGAAGCTCCGTCAGGACCTATGCCGTTCCATGGAACAGATGTGTTTGGAAGTGCAGTACATCCGTGGAGGAGGTGGATCGCTAAATCGTTGACTTTTAACGACATAATTTTAAATTTTAAAATATTCCAATATTATGTGTTAATTTTATACAGAAATTATATGGACAGCATAATTTGCAGACAGTATTTCACTGGGCAGCAAATTGAAAATTCAAAAAAATTAAATTGCTAGGAAGAGACCGCCAATCAAAAAATCTTATTTAGGCAGGTGACTTTGGCCGTCCAAAAATGAAAGGGTTTGGAAATTTACATCACAGCTATTTTATCGAATTAACATAAAGGACTATTTGGTTAAGCTAATTCAATAAAATAACTATGATGTAAGGTTCCAAACCCTTTCATTTTTGGACGGCCAAAGTCACCTGCGATGGTCAAAGTAACCCCGTTTTACGGTACCTACTTAGTAAAGTAATATTAAGCCTAGGGCCTTAAAAGAACACTTTTCTCAATTTTCAAAATTTAGATGCCGCCAAGACGCTCACCAAGTTCACTGGTCCAACTGTGCACAGAGTACGTAACGAGAAATATAGACAAGATGTTGAAAAAAAATGGAAGACAAAGGAATGAAAAAAAAAATAGAAGACAAACGAACGAACTGTTCCTGTAAAATTCCGTTTAAAATATTTTTTACCGTTTCTCAGTAACAATAGTTAACCAAAAAGTTCGTATTGCACCAGCTGTGTCGAAATTTTACGAGATCCTAAACTGATGGAAGAAAATACATTTGATCAGGATCAACCAAAGCACAGCCTAAATTCGTTCACACTCTTCTCTCATGCCAAGCTGCAGGGATTGTTCGATTTGGAAGCGGAAGTGACGAAGAATTTCCTCTCATACGTCATTCCATGTTAGGTATCTACGGTGTCGGAAAGGAACCAAACTTTGGATTATTTAAATTATCTTTTCTTACGTTTCCAAAACAAAGCATCAGAAAAAAATAGATTAAAGCAAAAAAGAGGAAAGATATTATTAATTCTAATTCCCAAAAAATTTTTTCTAAACATTTTCTAGAGGATTTTCAAAGAGCTCTAAACATCTTCTAAAGGATTTTCAAAGAGCTAAAGAGCCAAGACGATAGTTAGCTGAAAACTATTTTCGTCATCAAATAGCTACGCCTTCTCCGTAAAAAATTTCCATTTCAATGGTATTTCAATGGTATAAAAACTTACTTTAAATCACATTCTAAAATAAGGTAGGAAATAGTGCACATAAGTTTACTAACCCAAATGTCACTTCCAGGATCTCAAAAAATAAACATTCGTGGTAAATGGAATGGTTTTCCTATAGATCATCAATGCTACTTACTATTCATTATTATGTCAAAGTCTGTTTCATAAAGATTTCCTGAAATATTTGTTTTAAATCAATCTGTTAGTAAAATTTCCAAGTATTGCTGTAGTTGTACAATTTCCTTTTTAGCTACAATTTTCTACAATCCTCTTTCTGTTGTTATTGAAAAAGAGTAATAATAATAACGCGGAAGCATAGTATGATTACGTGGTATTTTCAACAACAAATTCATGACAATAATGCGTTGCAGACGTGAAATCATTTCCTTCCTACATCCTACACAAAAAGAACATACATGTTACATGAAAAATTGCAAGAACAAATCGTCTTCTGTATTTTTTAAATCGTGGATTTCAAAAATATGATACCGAAATCGATGATGAATTCTATTCGATTATTTTCGTATTTTTATAGCATTATATGAATTGCGAAACCCGCGACAAATTTCCAACGTTTACGAGAGGAAGTTAATAACAAGGTAAACATATGAAATTGGAATTTATCCGTACTCTTTCCTGATTTATTAGTCATTCTATAGACTGACGGTGTCAAACATGTATCACATGTTGTTTACTGATGTTATGGACCTATATAATTCCGCTTGGCAAAAAAGGGGTAAGATTACAGTGGAGAATAAAATTGACTTGTTTTTGCAAACTAATATTTTTCTCCTAATTATATATTTAATTTCCTTATTATTTCTTAGTGAGTAACTTTTTCAGAATATGATAAGATATTGCACGTTTACTTAAATACCATTTTTTTCCAGATGTACGAATGGATAAATATATTTTGCTGAACAGTTTTATTCCAACCCTGGCTGCCTGTATGTTATATATCTATATAACAACGTTTTGGGGAAAACGTTTTATGAAGAAGCGAAAACCGTACAACATTAAAGTTCTTATAATTTCATACAATTTTTTAATAACAGCAATAAATTTGTATTTTCACTGGAAGGTAAAAAATAGGTATTCATTCCCCATCTCCCCCACACATTTAATTTGAATTTTTTTATATTTTAGGCCTGGGTTATTATGAAAAATAAAAATTTTAATATACTTTGTCAACGTGTGGACTATTCAGTAAATTCCTACTCTTTATCCGTAAGTACCAAAGAATACTAATATAACATTTTTTAAATAATGAAATATTTTTTAAATTATTTTTTAGGTTGCAGACTTATGGTATAAATATTACATTAGCAAATTAATTGATTGGTTTGACAGTGTAAGCAAAGATTTTTAATTATGAAACAATAATTATAACAAATAGTTCTTAGTTTTTTTTTCTTGCAACTAAAAAGTTTGAGCACCTTTCTTTTCTTCATGTCTATCATCATTTTATCATGCCAATTAACGTTTGGTTAATAGCTCGCTTTACTCCAGGTAATTTATAATTATAATATAATTACAACCAATAAAGTGTCTTTCATACAGGAGGCCAAGTAATGGATATTATCTTTTTGAATTCATTTGTTCATTTTGTGATGTACATCTACTACGCAATAGCTGCAATTGGACCACATATGAGGAAATACCTTTGGTGGAAAAAGTACATTACTGTTATACAACTGGTAAGAATGAGAGCACGAAGGAAAACATATACTAAAAAACACCATTTATTTTCATTTTACATGTAGGTCCAGTTTGTTAGTGGAATGGTTCATATGATGCTGGGAATTTATTATGATTGTGGATTTCCTAAAGAAATATTATATTATTTAATCTTACTTGGAGTTTCTTTTTTGATTTTATTTCTAAATTTCTATTTTCATACTTACAACTTAAAAAAGAATGGTGTAAGTGAACATAAAATTAAATAAAATATAAACCATTTTTGAACGTCTTATAAATTAATAAAACGGAGTGGCTATTTCCACCCCATATGACGTATTTTGGTGTTTGAGAGCCGTTTCCTCTTCTCCTGTTCTGTTCTGTTCCTCCACCCAGATGGTTTATGCATCCACGTGTTAAAAACTGGTACGTATTATGCTAGTAAAGATTTTAAAATAATTATTGATATGAAACAATTTAACAGTATGTTTTATTTACTATAGGACCACGTGAATCAATTGCTGAATTTTGAATAAAATTACTGTAGCTGGTAAGTCCATCGTCACGTTGACATGTGATGAAATCGTAACATGTGTTTGTAATTTTATAGATTTTTCGACATGCAATTTATTCCTGATCTTAAATTTATCGATTATCAAAGTGCAGAGACATGTTTCATGTATCTTTGTAACAAAAAATCGAAAAAATATATAAATTTTTTTGTGCTAATAATCGTTAATTAATATAATTTCTGTTTGTTTGGTATAGTCAAAATGAAAATTGGTGATGGGTTTAACAGCTGGGAGGAATGCCTACAAGCACACCTTTTTCACTGTGATAGCAATTGCTTTCCTTTCTTTACCACATGCCGAAGTGAAACTGCTGAGAATTACAACAAAAGATCAAAATCGTATATAAACGTGGCCAATAAGTATTACAAGATAACGTACACCTGTGTCCATTACGGAAATTATGGTTCAAAATCAACTGGAAAACGCCAATCTTCAACGATGAAACGAGGCTGCCAAGCATTCGTAAAATATACTTTTAACAGCAAACTGCAAAAATATTTTATCACTGAAATTAACAACATCCTTAACCTTATTGTCAGCCAAGACCTTTACGATAAATATCCATTTAAGCGTGCTATACGACAGGCCAAATTAGAAGATAAAGACTATTTTCGTTTATTACTAAATCTGGATGGGAACCCACAGAAATTAATTCAACATATACAGCAACAAACTTCACATTATGAAATTCCAAAATCACTGTATAATTTGAAAAAGCCTCCGAGTTTGAAGTCAAATTCAGCCCAACTGTTATTTGATGAATTAATGAAAGACAAAGCTACTGACCTAGGAATGTCAGTAGATTTTAATTTGGATGAAAATGGAGAAGTAGAATTTTGTTATTGGCAGTCATCAGATATGAAGAAGGATTTTCTAAAATATCCTGAGCATATACTCATTGATGCAACTTATTGTCTGAACTTTTCTAGGATGCCTCTATATATAATGGTCGTCGTAGACAGAAACAATCAGACACGAATCGTTGCTGCTTGCCTTGTTAAATATGAGACAACAGCTTACATACAAAAATTTCTTCAAACTTTTAAACGAGAAAATTGTAGTCATGGATCCATAATCACGGTAATGCTTGACAAAGCCTTAATAGAAATAAATGCATTCAAAGAAGAATTTCCAGATGTGATTATAGAGATTTGTCTCTTTCACGTCTTGAAAGCAGTAAGAAAAGCCATAACTGATATGCGGCTGCCTTTGAGTTTAGATGAGGTCTGCAGAGGAATTTTTGAGAAATTGGCGTATGCATCCACCGAAGAAATCTTTTGCGAACTGCTTCACGAATTAGAACAGAATCCTTCATTTAAAACTCATCCAGTTTCTTAATTATTTCCAAGTCAATTGGCTTCCTATTAAGGAAATGTGGGTTAATTGTTATCGTTTGCAGCATTATAACCTTAGCGACACTACAAATAACCGACTAGAATCATTAAACCAGAAGATCAAAATAACGGTCAAAAGGAATTCTAGTCTTGTAGAATTTTATAGGGATTTTCGAATTGTAATAAAACACCGGGATTTGTTACATAACCATGAAAAATTCAATGCAGTTACAAAGGTGGCCTTTCACCCTACAATGGGAGATAATGAGTTTGACAATGCCATAAAAATAATTAATGAAAATGTACCTAAGAGGACTGCAAGAAAAGTAGATGACCAGCTAAAGACCACTCTCAAGTGCCCATTCACTATAAGCCCTATAGAGAATGGTAATGGTTTTATTGTTGAATTTTTGGGTCGAACACCAGCACTTTCAAATACAAACGGTTGTAGGCGGCCATTTTCGGAGCTGGCTCATTTGGAGAAGTGAGTAGATCATTTTAAATTTATTATTTATACGAATGTCGGCTGAAATTATTTTAATTTTATCAGGTATTTAAAGTGAAAAGGCGGCCATTTTCGGAGCTGGCTCATTTGGAGAAGTGAGTAGATCATTTTAAATTTATTATTTATACGAATGTCGGTTGAAATTATTTAATTGTGGATTCCATACGAATACGAAATTGCCTTGTAAACATATTTTTGCTGTGCGGAAGCATTTCAATTTAGACATAATGCTTCCTACTTTAGTTCCTAGACGTTTTACAATAACTGAGTGGTTAGAAAACCCAACTACATATCAAGGGCAACAGCAAATTAAATGTGCTGAACCCACACCCAAACATCTATCTTCGTCCGAAAAATTTAATAATATCATGCCAGAGCTAAAGCGATTAGGTGATGTGCTATCTCAGCTTGGGCAAGAAGAGTATACCGAAATGAAGGGTTTAATAGTCAACCTTACACAAGCAATTGCCCTTGGTAAACATTTTATCATCACTGAAACTACAGAAACCACGGAAACAATTGTTGAGAACACTGATCAGATTGAAATAACCAGTCCAGGCAGTTATTGTAAGACTGATTTGTTCAGAGAGGTAGAGGACACTCAAAATACCAAGACAGAACTAGTTGCAAATGTAGAGAACAAATGTTTTTTGAGTCCTAAGTCGTTTGAAGAACAAGAAACGTCATTACAAAACGAGAGAGAGCAACCAGCTGCAACTAATACTGTTGAGAACAAATGTTTTTTGAGTCCTAAATCGTTTGAAGAACAAGAAACGTCATTACAAAACGAGAGAGAGCAACCAGCTGCAACCAATACTGTAAAGAACAAATGTTTTTTGAGCCCTAAATCGTTTGAAGAACAAGAAACGTCATTACAAAACGAGAGAGAGCCACCAACTGCATGCAATACGGTAACACAATATTCAGACACAGGTAAGTACAATTTTTTTATATATTGTACAACGACTTGCTAATAAGAATGTTATTTTCAGAACTATCTGTTTTTAGTGAGAAAATTAAGCCACCACTAGTCATGAAACTTAGAGGACGACCTAAAGGATCGACCAAAACAGCAATTGGAAAGAGAAGAATTACTCCCAAACCGTCAGAAAGGAGTAAAAGAAAAAGAACCTTGACTCCTTTGCAGACATCATACAATGAAGAAATCATTATATCAAATCCTCAAAAATTATGTAGGAAAGATCTGGAAATACTGGAAAGACCTGGAGCTTGGTTAACCCACGATATTATTAATTGTGCCCTGCAGATGTTACACCAGCAATTTCCAAATGTTTTTGGTTTAGTCAAACTAGATTATTTTGGGTATGCATTAAATCCAATGGCAGTACCCCTAATTCCTCAAACCCTTCCAGAATCAGGACTTTTTGTACAAATTTATAATATTGGTAACCACTATGTTACAGTTAGTGCTCGTTTATCTAAAAAAATCAAATGAAATAGAAATTTATGATAGCATGAATGAGCCTAATATAAGTGACAAGTTAGTTTCATTAATAAGCAGTCAATTTAAAAATCAAAAACCATTAGAATTAAAATGCTGCAAAATTAAAGTCACAGATCAGACTTCAGGGGACTGTGGGGTTAATGCCATTGGAAATGCATATGCAGCTTGCAATGGAACTAATCCTGGTAGATTAAATTATAAATCTAAAGAAATACGTACCCATTTAAAACAATGTTTTCAAAATTTAAATTTAACACCTTTCCCTACAAAAAATGAAATTTCAAAAATTGAAAAAATTTGCTCTGTGAAAAAAAAATTAGTATATTGCAATTGTCGAAAGCCTTTCACTGGTGGTGAAATGCTAAAGTGCTCAAAATGCCAGGAATGATTCCATTCAACTTGTCTGAATGACAATTCATTTAATCTAGATTGGCTGTGTGAATACAGGTGCAAAAAAGTAATAATTGATGTTTCTTAAATAACAAAAACAGCATTGACCTTTCAAACTTTCGTGGTGGAGGGATTTTGGAGAGGAGGGAAATGTTTGTCTCTCTGGAATTGGGTGTTTTGTAATGTAATTGACTCGTTTCCACACCACAATGCATCAGTTGACACAGGGATACACCTTGATTACGCATCTCTCCACTCGAGGTTGAAGTCTTGTCTAGTTACAGTATAAACTTTTTTTTTAAAATGGTTCTGTCCTAATTCAGTAAAGTTCTTTATTAAATTTAGTAAATAGTAATAATAAAAAAATGTAAAATCTTGAATGAGTGACAAAAAAGTAAATAAAATTATTTTACTTACAGAACACAGTAAATAGATACTTTCAACAAAATAACTACAAGTATTAGGAAAGTTAATTACTACTATTTTACTCATTTACTGAAAAGAGAAAAGCTTTCAATGCAAAATGATCACGGAAAACTTTATCTTGATTGCTTCTGTCCTTCTTCAGTGTTTACATAATAAAGTGCTTTATGAAATTCAGTTAATAGCAATAATACAAAAACATGAAATATAAAAAAATGTCTGGCGTCTCATTACGTAAAATAGACTTATCTCTTTGAGGGGTGAAACCCCAATACTACTGACAAAAAAAATAGGGTGAAAAATAGCCTGTGATCTATTTCCACCTCAAATGGGGTGAAAATAGACTGTGATCTATTTCCACCCCAACGCTACTGTAAAAAAAATTGGGGTGAAAATAGACTGGGGGCTATTTCCACCCCATCTGGGGTGGAAATAGACACAGCCTTAATAAAAACAGCTTAAATGTTAGAGCATTTTTGCAGAGTAATAAAATATGTTAATCGAAGATGTAATTGCTTGTTCAAAATTAGAACTGATAAAAATTTAATTTGAGTAATATTTTTTTAAATTTTACTCGAAAAGCTTCATCCATCGATTTATTGGGGGAAGCATGCCATTCACAGACCCACCGCAAAACACGTGGCCGCAACAGCAAACGCAGCCACCGGCGGTTTAGCACCAATTTTTCCCCAAGGTAGACCGGGTATGGAAGCATGCACTTAAGGCGTCTGATACTCATAAGATTGCTTTTAATACTCCTTTGGAGCATATGGAATTGTTACGGATGCCAGTTGGGTTCAAGCTTGCACAGTTGGTGATGCAGAGGATTATGAATTCGTTGTGGAGACTAGGGCTTATGTTGATGATATAGGGCAAGGGGGAACTACCCATTATGTCATTGAGACATAATGGCAATCCAGCCATTCGGCGTCAGCAATTATCGCGATAGACTCGCGACTCACTGACGCCATTGTTGTGATGCTCGGAAGTCTGGTGGTTTAAGAGCCGCTCAAGTTAGTGTAATGAAATAAAGAGACGATGGGTTAAGGTTTAAATTGAATATTGCCCTAGCCTAACAAACCGAGATCTCGTCTGGTTGAAAGCTAAAGTTCAAGTCCCTCTAGAATATTCTCCTCATCCTCAACTCAAAGCTACCCCTACGTCACAGAACCCTTCGGGCATACAACCCTTTTTCTAAGAAGGGCAAGCCCTGATTTGGACACCTGGCCTCACTTTGGGCCTAAATGCGGATGTCCAATTAATCACATATTATGGGCACTACATTGTTGTTTGCCTCGTGTATTCCCGTCACTAACAGGAACACACGTAATGTGCAAACATATGACAAAGCTATTCACCAGCCGAGGTGTCTTGAAAAGAAATGGCTGTACACCCAAAGGAGTGTCTGGTCACAAGCAATGATGTATACTAAAATACTATTTTAGTATACATCATTGGTCACAAGTAAGGATATTAAAGCATAATGTACATTCATGTATACAAATTGTGGCCAGTATAACTACTTACTTTCAAATTGAAATAAGCCATCGCATAAATGTGATTAATTAACATGCATA
>JAQGAS010002453.1:0-10460 GCA_034686365.1 Pachymerium ferrugineum
GTTCTTATTTTCACGTACCTCTAGTTGCTTTACAACGTCAATGGTGAAGTTAATTAAAGTTCCTTCAACTGTCGTCTGTAAAGACTCCATTCTTCTATCCAATCGATGCTGAAATTTCTCTTCATTCGATACAAACTCCCCGAGTTTTCCTGTAATTAAGTCGATTTTGTTTTCAATTTCTTCAAATCTTTTCTTCCAACCCCCAGGTTTACGAGCACCGTGAGAATTTTCGACGAGGAGAATTATAATAATCAAAAATCTGTTATTCATTTTTGAAGGTCAAACTGATGTGGACATATCTCGACGGATAGTTCTTTTTTGGTAGCTGACGGTTCTAAAAGTGTATAATAAGTAATTTCTATTGCTAATTAAACGTTATTAATTACCAGTTTATCAGTCTCTTCCGGATAAAACTACTTCTGCAGACTATTTAGACGGGTTGTTTCTTATTGCACAATTTTTTTTAAATTTTCTATTCGGGAAGAGCCAAAGTCAACCCCATAGGACAAAACTCGTACTTTGTCTTATTAAGTTATTTTGGAATTTACAGGAATTTTGTTATCAAATGTATTTTTTTATAACTGGAATTCAGCTTTAATATAATATTTTAAAAATCGAATATTTAGGTCTCGACATACAAAATTAATTATACACTTAAATTTCTACACTGAAAAATTCCAGTTTATTCTAGTAACCGGAACTATTTGGACTCTTTTCAATTCAAAAATTCATAACTCCTCCCGGAAAAAAGTTTTTAAAAAATAAATTATTTTCGCGAAAAAATTTATAGAGCCTAAGCGAACTTAAATTTGAAATTAATTATTCTATTCACATCAGAGACGGTACACAGCCGTAATAGAGGTCATTCATTACATCGTAGGAGAAAACATTTTCTGTACGCCGATTTTCCAAGGTCAGTGGTCATGAAAAAAGGTTCGCTTTACCGCCACTCATCGAATGAGCTTCGACCGACAATTGCCTCCCAGCATTTTCCGTCGTCATTTCAACGTACATCCTTGATCGCAGCAATTTTTTCCCAGTAAACAACGTGCAGCCAACCACAAAGGTAATATTTCAAATAATCTTCCCGATTATTATAAATACTTCTTTTGTTTTCTTTTTTAATTTTTCAGTTTTTCAATGATCACTCAACCAAATTGAAATCACATTCTTTATCAGGACATTTAACTGGCATCGTGTTTGACATCATCTTCCCGAAACTTTAAAAATAAATTTCCTGTATGACAAACATGTTTTCGTCGTACCCGCGTTGGTTATTGGCTAGCGAAGTGTTAGAATAATAAACAGCGTTAATTTGACCTGTAGATAAGGATTAATCATGAGTAAGTCAGCTTTCATTCATTCCACGGTGCCATGATACGGATCGCAATGGAAGTATTTGTGCGTGTTATACTACTCACATTAATGGCAAGACTAACGGTTGCAGAAATACCGGATGGAGATTGCCAAAATTCAGGATCTTTTAAGACGTGTTCACTAGCCAATCATTCCGTCCGAGTATCGTACGCTGATATACAAGGCCAGACTAAAGTAGCTGATTTATCCGACTCGGGAAATGGTATGCTTATACATCCGAGAAATTTTTTGAATTTTGAACGTTTAACATTCTTTATTTTTAATCAAATAGTGACGTATGATTTGCCACCAGACCTGCCAGGGATGAAGTCGCTACAACTATACGAGCCTAAAAAAATGAGCCTCAATTTGCTTGGATTAAGGTCACTGACAGCAAGCTTGTGCAATTCTCAATTGGTCCATTTAAACGTTGCTAAAGCACGCTCACTTACAACTGTGGATCCAACACTTTTGAAAAATTGTTCCGCCTTATTGCTGTTGAAGATTCAAGGCTCTAAAGTGGAAAATATTACAATAGCAGACGGCGTCAATTCAAAATTGGAAAACTTGATTTTAATTGAGAATAAAATCCAAAATTTACCACCTTTATTAATGCACATGTGTCCCAATTTGAAGAATATTGACTTAACGCAAAATGAACTCGCAAATTTTCCAGTGAATTTTTTTTTTACTTGTAACTCACTCACGACCCTCACACTTCGCAACAACAAGTTTTCTACATTTGAATTGAATTTTTTGAAAAATTGTGATAAACTACAAGACATTGACTTATCTCGGAACTTTCTGGTAGAGTTATTTCTAGGAACCGAGTTGCACATCCGATTTCTCAACTTGGAATTTAATCAAGTACAAAAACTTCCTGCTGGAGTTTTCTCAAATTTGCCTTATTTGGAAGAACTGAATATGAATTTCAATAACGTCACTTCCATTGATGGCGTTATTTTTGAATCGTGTGACAGACTCCGATTTATTTTGATGAAAGGAAACTCACTAAGAACATTTCCTGTTTCAGTGGTAGAAAATTGTTCTCGGTTATTTACACTGGATTTGAGTGATAATCAACTGACTTTGATTACTAATCATTTTCTCCCTTCTAATCTGCGCTATCTGAGTTTAGGTAATAACAAACTTGAGGATTTACCTGGAAATTTATTGGCGAAATGCCACAAATTAAATAGTTTATTCTTATCAGGAAACCGGATTGCAACTTTGCCCTCAAAAATATTTTCCAACTCTCCTTATCTGAAAAAAGTTCAATTATCAGCCAACAAGTTGACATCCCTCCCACCTAGTTCGCAAGGAACTTGTTTACAAATTCTTGATGCAAGTGGCAATAACCTGACATTCATCAATCTCACACTCAACCCCGCACAATTTTACAACTTGAGTTACAACAGAATAGAAGTGATAATTGCAGGTTTTGTTAATAGGAAATGTTTGCCAACAGTAATTGATGCTAGTCACAATAACATCAAACAACTTAAAGAAGGTTGGACCATTGGATTACAAAACTTATTGACTCTAAACTTAAGCTACAATCAAATGACCCACCTATCCAAGAATGATTTATTTCTATTAAACAACTTGAAGTACCTAAACTTGTCACACAACAAACTGAATTTCATAGCAGAAGATACTTTTGACCATCTATTTCAAATCATAGTCCTTGACCTTAATCACAACCAACTACAATTAAGTGATGCAAACTCACTTCCTGTTGGTATTATCAACAGTGAAAACTTGTGCTCAGTTTTTAATCCATCGTCAGTAAATGACGTCATTCCTTTCCTGATATGGATGACGCAGCTGTCTGGAAATGACTTATGCTTACGACCGAATAACTGTATTTGTGCGAAGTTGTCACATTTAATGTCCACAAATGAATGTTTAACGAAAGATTTCCATATCAGCGTAAAGTGTGACTCAGCTGGTTGCCCTAACGGCTGCCAGTGCAGTCTGGTAAATAACGAGATGATAGTTGATTGTAAAAATGCCAACTTGTCATCACTACCTGTTAATTTACGAGAAAATTCCTCTGTGGTTTATTTAGATGATAACAAAATCAATCTTAATAATGCATTTCAACATTCTTCGTGGTCAGATGTGATATACTTGCACATGAGGAAGTCATTAACAAACAGTGCAATATTAACCGGTTTCCCATTCAGCATGTTGAAAAAAACTAGATTTTTGGATTTATCCCAGAATTCAATTTCAACATTACCACAAGGCACGTTCAAGGGATTGGGTCAATTGACACATCTCGATCTAAGTAATAACGACTTGAGTGGTTTCTCCGGTGGTGTTCTCTCGGACATGATCTCTTTAGAAACACTTGACATGAGCGGCAATAAATTACAATCATTGTCTAATGCCCACAACCCGTTGGCTCAATTGTCACGACTTAAAAGGCTAATTCTTAACAACAATCAATTGAAACTTCACGGATATTTTCAACTTCCGAATTCACTCCAATATCTGACATTGACACACAATTTGATATCATCATTGGATTTTATTTTTGATCCCAGAATTAAACTCCCAACAAACTTAACGACTGTGGATATGCGTTACAACGATTTGACCAATGTGACCATTTCCCTCAAATTAATAGAAAAGCATCACCTCAATCTCTATTTGCAAAGCAACAAAATCCGAAACATTCAAATCACACACAATAACACAATAAAAGGAATGCTGAACATATTTCTGAAAAACAATTATCTCAACTGTGACTGTTACCTCAACAAATACATCCGAGCATCCAACAACTCGAGTGTTTATATTGTTGATGACGACCCCAAATGCCATGAACCAATTTTCTACAAAGGAAAATCAGTAAAATTTTTAACTCCACAAGAGCTAATGTGCCCAGAATATCCAGATTGCCCTAAAGGATGTCAATGTTACAAAGAAAACCATAGTAATAACACGCAAATAGGTTGCAGTGCAGCCGAGCCTGAGCTACCTCTAACAGCCCCTTCCGAGATCCACACATTATACATAAGCAAATCTGCTAATTTAACGGCACTAGAAGATCCATCATGGATAAATCTTAGGGAGCTGTTTCTGCTCTCAAACGACACAACTGTACCAAACAGTTACTTCCCTTCTTTAACAAATTTTGTCCATTTGGACAGAGTAGAAATTGATGAAAACTGCTGGTGTCGAGTGAGAGATTACATTGCATTCACCACTGTGCCAACTAAAACCACCTGCACGAAATTTCTTCCGCCAACTCATTGCGTGGAAATTGATAACAAGTGGCTTCAAGTTGAATGCACCTCACCTTACATACCTGACTCATCCTTTTCAAATAGTCCGTCAATTTGCCCCGTATTTGAAGATTGTCAGGAATGTTCTTGTTATTTGGACTCTTCACATCATTTAATAATGAACTGTAACAAGAGACAAATGACTCGTATGCCTCAACAAATGCCAAACAACGTCAATACATTACACATGGATGACAACTTACTGGAAAGTCTTCCAGAACTCGGTCAATGGAGTAACCTGAAAGAATTATATGTAAGGAACAACTCTATTCAAACTGTGAATGGATTAACTTTACCTCCTGCTTTGAAAGTCATATATTTAGATCATAATAAATTGATGCTTCCTTCAGGCTGGTTGAATACAATTATGGCAGAAGATAGTACTATTGAGGTGAAAGTTAGTTTGGTGGGTAACCCGTTGCAATGTGATTGTGGGGAATCAGATTTTAGTCAATGGTCAACTGATAAAGTATTGGAATATATTCTGACACCGAATAGTACATTTTGTGATAGAGAGGGTAAAAAGCAATCATTACAATCATTACTATGTTCTGAGGACAAAATTGGTCTCATTATTGCTGTAAGTTTCGTGCTAGGCATTTTGGTTATTATGGCGCTTCTGCTCGCGCTTTACTTCAAATACCGGAGAAATATTCACGTTTACTTTTTAACACACGAAATATGTATGTGTCTTTTAAAAGAGGAGTCATTTGATGACGGGAGAGAGTATCAATACGATGCGTTTTTATCGTACAGTAGCGAAGATTCTATAATAATAGTCAAAGACTTACTCCCTGGCTTAGAAAAGGCCAACTTCAAAGTTTGTGTCCACGAAAGGGATTGGCTCGGTGGCCAGTTCATTTCAGAACAAATCGTTGAATCAGTACAAAAGAGTCGTCGGACTATTATAGTATTATCGGAGAACTACCTGAAAAGTCCATGGGCAACTATGGAGTTCCGGGTGGCTTTGCAACAGGCGTTGGAAGATCGTGTTAATAGAATTATTGTCGTTGTACCCAATGAAGTACCAAGGAAAGAATTAATGGAACCCGATTTCAGGTCGTTTGTGACTATGAACACTTATTTGTTTTTAAATGATAATAGGTTTTGGGATAAAATTATATATGCCATGCCTCATAAAAAGAAAGGGCAAACTCCTTTTAGGAGAATGCCACAAGAGTTCATTGAAATGATGATGAGACGGGGGAAAACGAAACGGCCCTCTGAGTTGGAGCTCGTGCAAACTCAAGTTTCTGTCGAGTCGAACGATTCAACCTGAGAGTACGCAAAACCACGAGTTATCAATGGCAGGATGAAAACATCCTTGTGACACAATGCCGAGGCGTAATAACTAATACTTAATAAACTATTAATAAGTTATTATAACGAATTTTTTACATTATCTACTGATACAACATTTGTAATTTGAACCTATTGTAAATAAAATATTATTGCATTCAACAAAAACGACACAAAAATAGTTTTTTCTTTTTTGAAATGCACTGGTAACTTTTCGGTTTTTACATGTATTTATGATCTAAATAGATTAAATTTTATAACCATAGAGAAAATGCCTTGTACCTACCCCAATGTATAGGATAATCATCTGACTAAACCGAGAAATAATTTAATTAACACTTATTCTGGCGTCTGTTGTCTTACTGGAATAGTTGGAATTTCATATCCGTCATTATCTTGACCTGTTTTCGGCTGCCGTAAAGTTAATCCGGCTTGAGATACGTAATGTGGATCGTCTTTAGGTTCAGGAGTATTGTCTTTCAGTAGCTTAGCTTTTTCCAAGTTTAAAGACCGGGCAAACCATCGTCTTCCAGATCTGAAGTTTTAGTAAAATAAATTAGAGTTCTAAACCAAAAACAAAAGAAATTCATATCCAAATACCTCTGACACGCCAAAGTAAGGATTACAATAATCAAAACAATAAGAGCAAACACGCACACGATGACGCTGTAGATATTATATAATAAGACCCAATTTGTTTCTGTTTCTTTTCCACGAGTTAAATGAACTCTGCTAAGTAATTGACTTAAATGAGCAGGAAGGAAACACGTTCTGTTACACTCTACAACTTCTAAAGACTGTCCCTTGCAGCCTCCGTCTTTTAGACGAGGATTTTTGTATAGACAAATTCGTTCCTGGACCTCAAATCCAGAACCGCAAGTGACATTGCAAGGTGTAGTGACTACCCATTCGGACCAAATTGGTGAAGGTGGTGCAATTAAGCGAGGGGTCGTTAGTGATGGCTCAAGAGTTGATTCTAGGAATGGGAGTGACGGAAAAACTTTAAAAGTTGTTCGTGACTTTTTGGTAGTTTTGATTGTTGTTGATTCAGTAGTTGTAGATGTTGTACTTTCAGTTGTAGTTGAAGCTGTATTAGATTTTTTTTAAAAATAAAATCAATAAATGTTTTTTGTTGTTTCTCACGTGTTTCGCAGTGTTGTATAAAGCAATTTCGCGTTCCAAATCGGCCCTTTAAAGGGTTTGGACAGTCACGGCCACCATTATCAGGTTTTGGGTTGTCGCATTCTCTTTCCCGTAATTGAGTACCTGTTCCACAGGAAGCAGAACATCCAGGAGGAGTCCATTCACTCCATTCACCCCATTGGCCATCAACTGTAAGATGAAAAAAATTCATTAATTTTAAATAACCTTCACAAAAATTCAAAAAAATCTGATTGCAATCTTAGTAAATAACAAAACACGTGATTCACTCTAAACCTCACCTGGTTTATTGATGCAAGGTGAACACTTAACTAAGAAAGTGTTCCGATCTTCAGTTGCTCCAATTGAATAAGCGACTCCTCTATTACAACAATCTTCAATAGTGTCTAAACTTTGAGAGATGACATTAATGCGTTCACAGCCGTTTTCTTGACGTTGACTATAGCATACAATTGGTGATGCTAAAAGTAATAACAATTATGTTGTTTTCTTTTAAAGGTAAATTACTTACTTTGACTTGAGACTACCAATACTGAATGTATTAAAAATAGTAAAGTTGCTAGCATTGTACCTGTCAGCATCACTCATTAACTTAAGAAATCGTTTTTGAATTCAGGCAGGAAACAAAAACCCTTAGAGGTTTAACATTTCCTGACGTGAAATGTTTTCTTCGTATATGTTATCAGTAAAGGAAATGCATTTACAAAAAACAGACTTCTAATGATCAAGGTTTACTTCAAACTTTGCATGGTTTTCCATGAAAATTTCTGTTTCAGGATGCACCAAATCTCTCATTTTCTCATTTTCCAGTTGTTTGTATATGAAATGGTTTTGGCTACTCAACGTAGACAGTCTAATAATGCATACTTGAAGTTAGAAAATCATCCCAAGATATATATCTAACAATGTCGTATTATAGTCTATATTTTCGAAACTTTTCAATGTAATCCATCAATGTAATTATACCTAATTGAACATTTTATTTCATCCAAAATAATAAAAATTGTTTTACATCTAATCACCCGAATAAGTTATACAATTCACTTTCAACAAAGAAACGAAACTTAAAGCTAGTAGGTGAATGAGCGCGAGGAGAAAAAAAGGAGTGAATGTGAGATTGGAATGGAGCGAGTGTGGATGTGTGAAAGATGAACAATGAGAAACTAGATGCGTGTAAAATGAAAAAGAAAAAAATGGGTTCATTACTAGTTATTAATAGTTCATTTTCTTTTAGAATCCATTTTAAAATTTAAGGTAATTCAAATTTTATAAAAACTATATGTTTGGGGGCCACTATGAGGTCATACGCGGCCATTTTTTCCCTTACTAGTTATATTATATCCACTAAAATCAAATGAAATTGCATGTCTGTGAATAATTATGTGAACGAAGCAACGACTGGTGTTACAAGAGATGACGCAAGTTCGATAGATCAGCCTCCAGTGTCTAGATTGCCGGAAAAAAAACCCGGCGGAAGACATGTGGGCTTGTAATACCCCGTCGTTGCTTTACATTCCACTAGGACCCAAAATGAGATATTGGGCATATGGGAATCCTAGGTTCGTTTTGTGTATAAATTCAGTATCAAGGACTGTTATTGATATTGGTAAAAATAAAATTTTAACCTGATTAAACCTTATATTTTGTTGAAATAAACCATTTTTTGTAAACTGAGGGCCTTTAGAAGCAATGCAGTTTTTTGCAAAAGCCATTACACACACCTGACAGTGTAATGAAAGAAAGAAAGAAAGAAATGGAGCTTAAAGTCGCATGCGGCTTCCAGGGCCATACGCGACGGGACAACAAAAAATTAAAACACTAGAAGATTAAAGAAAGAAAGACATGTAATGAATGTGACATTCCTAATTCCATGTCATTCAACACCAGCTTACAGTCATTTACATAGGATTGTAAGTTTGGGATTTAAACATGCTAACCAAATTCGGACCGTATAGTGTAGGTCACCGAAATCTCACCCTTTTGCAATAGGTCAGGGGACACCAAAATCTAGAAAATTTTCCATAGAAGCCCATGTTAATTTTTCTAGATAATGGTGTCCCCTCCTGACTTATTATAAAAGGGTGAGATTTCGGTGATTTATACAAAAGTAGCACGGAATGGCGCGGAGGCGAAATGTCACTCACGCGACCATTAATAATTGGTAAGTATAAAATGCTAACCTGATTAATCCTTAAATTTTGTAAAAATAAACTATTTTTTGTAACCCAAGGAACTTTAGATGCGATGCAATTTATTACAGAAGTCATCACTCCAGACAGTATGATGAATATTACCTTCCTAACGCCTTGTTGTTCAATACCAGCTCAGTGTCACATTCATAGGAATACAAGTTTGCGATTTATAACATGCTTACCAAATTCGGACCGTATAGAGTAGGTCACCGAAATCTCACCCTTTTACAATAGGTCAGAGGAAATCAAAATCTAAAAAATTTCCCATAGAAGCCCATGTTAAATTTTTTAGATTATGGTCTCCCTTAACTTATTATAAAAGGGTGAGATTTCGCTAACCTTTACAAAAGTAGTATGGAAGGAACTTTAGATGCTACGCAATTTATTACATAAGTCATCACTCCAGACAGTATGATGAATATTACATTACTAACGCCTTGTTGTTCAATACCAGCTCACAGCCATATTCATAGGAATAAACCATTTTTTGTAACCCAAGGGCCTTTAGAAGCAATACAGTTTCTTGCAAAAGACATTGCACACACCAGACAGTGTAATGAATGTGACATTCCTAATTCCATGTCGTTCCAACACCAGGTTACAATCACTTTCATAGGAATGTCAGTTTGCGATTTATAACATGCTTACCAAATTCGGACCGTATAGTGTAGGTCACCGAAATCTCACCTTTTTACAATAGGTCAGGGGAAATCAAAATCTAAAAAATTTTCCATAGAAGCCCATGTTAAATTTTTTAGATTATGGTCTCCCTAACTTATTATAAAAGGGTGAGATTTCGCTAACCTTTACAAACGACATTGTACAATGTCGTTTCTTTATTAATTATTTCTATTTGTTGCATATTAGTTGCAATCAAATATAATAAGTTTCTTGCGGTGGTTTCGAAGAACACTTCCTAACTAAAGGCATGGGTCAAATCTCACACGGGTATATCAATTCTTTCGTCGCCAATTTGCCTTTCGAGTGTGTCCAGGAAACGCGGGGTATACCCAAACCAGGCTACCCTACATGGTACTTTCAATGAATTTCCAGATCAGTTTTGAAGGCCGAAAGATGTTTAGAAAAAAGGAGGTAAAAAAGAGAAGTGTACTAGATGTCAATGACCCACCAGAAGATTTTCGGAAAATCTCAATAA
>JAQGAS010002454.1:0-10449 GCA_034686365.1 Pachymerium ferrugineum
TAATGTGATGATTGTATACTAGATCAGTTGTCATGACAACACCCTTATTGTATATACATATCTTCTACACGAATAAACGGGTTAAGCTTGACTTAACACCATGTGACGTTATTACCTCTGCTACATGGCAGCCCAACCTGGTGCTGCTCACTCCTCCACTCTCTTTCTGCAACTGGTATTCATTAGGAAAAGGTTCTTTTGGAGCACGTGTGGGGGAAAGAGGTGCTGTCACAGTGACTGCTCAGTCACATTTCCCGCCATTTAAAAGGTGACATCACAGGGCTTCCCTGAAGTGAAGGATCACACAAGGGTTACCCAACACCACCAGTGGCCAACACTAGACTAAATAGTGATAATCAACAGTTTGGCCACTGTTTTTGGGAGTAGTACAAACCTACAGTGTCATTTTTATTATCTAAAAACAAAATCAACTACAACAAAACAAGTCATGACATAAAACACTATAGATGTAATACAACAAAAACAAATGATAGCTAACAGCAACATAAAAACAAAAACAAAAAAAGACTGACAACCAAAAGACAAGGACAAACAGGGTGCCAAAAAAATTGTTCTGAGTCTGTTGCGCATTTACGACTGCCTCAGTGTAGCAGTTCTAATAGTTCGTCCTCCAACTCCTCTAAACTTGTGGTCTTTTTCTCGCTCCATGCTAGCGGTTGGGAGTACTGTTGTGCGGCTCATCTGCCCACACTGTTGTAAACTGACCCAAAAAGGGCCAGAGGTCGGCACAGCTGGGCACATAGCACACTAAGCTTGCAATTCATCCGTGGGCAGCATATCCACCAGGCCAAGGCATAGGGTCTCCACTGCTTGCTGGGCCCCGTTAAGTGATGTGGCACCATTAATGACAAAATAGAGGCGGCGGGTGATCGCATTGAGCACTTGTTGTTTCGTGAGGTCTCCCGTCGCTCTGGTGAACAATTTATTCAGCAGTGGCCATGCAATTTCATATGGTTGCTTTGCAGACAGCCGTAATTGTTGTAATGCTGCCACCAGTGCATGAACAGTAGTTCCCACCTCATTTTTAACCAGATGTTCGTCTGCAAGGTCAGAATGGGCAGGTTCCTCCTTTGGGCCCTTGCACGCCTGCACTGAAGCTGCATCATGGTGTTTTTTGTTGGGGCCTTCCGGTTGGCCTGTCTCTTATGCTGATGGGCCACTCTGGCCTTTGCCGTTGCGAGAAGTTGTTTTTCAGACCGGCATGGGTGTTTCTCCCATAATTTAGGAAAACTGTTTTGCTACAGCAGCCTCCTGCAGTTGTGTCACCATGTGAGTTGTCCCCACAGTTCAGGCGCGAGTCAGCCCACCCTATGCCAATGTATTCACAGTAGTAAGTCCTAGCCCCCCTTGTGTGTGAGCCATCTGCCTGCCCTGGTGGTTAGATATGCATCCTTCCACCTGGCCTTTCAAACCCCCAAATTAGAGTAATTGCTCAGATAATGGTAAGTGCATTACCATGCGGCCCTTACCTCTGCAATTGTTAAAAATCTACAAATAGATGCCCAGTATATTGGCGTGCATTTGCACACAGCACATTCACTTGCCACTGCTTCCATTTCTGAGTTTGTCTGGAGCAGAAGTGGAAAAGTGAAAAAAATTTTTGCCTTAGCACTAGAAATAGAAGTATATAGGCCTTTACCAGTGACCAGTACTCGTGTTTGGGTCATATAAATACCTGTAGAAGTCTCATCGGTCCGCTAGCATCATATAGGAGTGATGCCACATGTTGGCCCATTTGACACATCACCCTCTGGCTTTAAAACAATGCCAAAGGCATGACAGTACAACGAAGTCACTAGTGTTAGCATAAATTAAACAAATCATTGAGAATATTAAAATAAGTTAACTTTACTTAACAGAAAACTCTAATACATCTCTTACAACTTAAAACAACAATCAAAATCCCATAGCAACCCAACAATCCCTGACATTCGGCCATGACTGCAAGACTTTTGTCCACAAATAGTCATTCGAGCTCTTCTGATTCCTTCCTTGACCTCAGGGGGTATCTGTGGTGGCAATTTTCGAGTGCTGTCGACGTTGCCTCGACGGCCTCGTGAGTTCGACTTTCGTCCTCAGGATTGCTAAAATCATTTTGGTCGACCTTCCTGCCGACTCCAAATTGTCGCTGCCACCTGGCAGGCGCTCGTGGAATGGCTTCAGATAATGAATGTGACTCTCAGCATGTTCCCTATGTTGTTGATCAGGTGTTTCAAGTCGTAGTTTATAGCAATTGCTGCTGAGGGTCTCAATGATCTCATATGGTCTGATCCATCGTAGTTTGAATTTCTGTCTTTGTTGGTTCTTCCGTAAGACTTTGTCACCTATTCTATAAGCAATGTTCCTTTTGTTTCTGTCATAACATTGCTTCATTTCCTTTGATGCATTTATGACATTTTCTTTAGCTGCCTCTAGCTTGTTGAATTTCATTTTTTCTTTCTTCAAAGCAAAAATTTTGGATTACTTTCCTGATTTCTAACCCATTGGTGTTTGGTTTGTATGCATGTATTAAAAAGAAGGGCGAGTAGCCGGTCAATGAATGCATATTTATATTTAAATAAAATGTCACTTCTTGCAGGTGGAAAAGCCATTTCTTATCTTCACCAAATTTACTGAGTATTAGTTTCCCGTTTGCTTTTTCACTCATTCTGTTGCCTTCGTCACTGCTAATATCTTTTGACTTTCTTACTCGAAAAGGTGGGAGTTTTGTCAGTCACAATGTCAATTGGCATCCCAAATCACTATTTAGACCCATTAAATAATAATTGGTCACCATCATCGGCATTGGGTATATACAGATATAACGAGTTGCATGGTCGATTATTGTTAGAATAAATTTGCAGCCTTTGATTTCTTTGAGTGGGCCAATTTGATCAATGGAGATCGTGGCAAAAGGTTGTGATATGGCTTTTCTGCTCGTCATTGTCACTGCTGGTGGAGCTGTATATGGATTAAACTTCTGACAAATAACACAGCTTTTGCAGTGTTCTTTGACATCTTTCTTGACAGAGGGCCACCAGTAACGTTTACTAATCTGGACTTCAGTTTTATTTGCTCCAAAATGTCCAGATCTGTCGTGACAATTTTCTAAATCAGTCGGTATTAGTTGCGTGGGTATAACTATTTGTTTATTATCTCGTTTAATTAAGATTTTGTTGTCGGTTGTGTAGTCAAATGAATAAGTTTTTCTCGTTTCGAAACCGGTTGTCAATTTAAAATACTTATCAGTTCGGAAGTAAAAGCATCCAATACCTGTTCATATTGTAATTTTGAATTTTCAGCCAACAAAACTATAAGAACATATGCTGTATCTGGTAATCGAGATACTGCATCAGCAAGAACATTCAATGAACCTTTGTGGTGGTGGACAGTAAAGTTGAACTCTTGCAAGTCAAAAACGTATCGAGCAAATCTTCTATTCAATTTTGCTTTCTGCACCATCAGGCCCAATTATCCATCCAAACTTCAAAAACGTCTTTTAGAGATAAATATCCTTTGAAGCAATGCGATAAAGCCCAATGAACTGCTAGACCTTCTAGTTCTGTTGAGTGAAACTTCGATTTTGTGTTCGTCAGTTTGCAAATTGCTAATTCAATGATGTGCCAAGGCTTCCTGCTAAAGTAAAGCTGCTACCAAAGCTTGTTGGCTTGCATCAATGTTGACTCGAGTTTCTAAATCAAATTGGAAATGTCTCAATATTGGCGAATTCGAGAGGACATTTTTCAATTCAACAACGGCATTGTGACAACCTTTTGTCCATTCAAAGGTAGCAGACTGGCTGATTCTACACAGTGAAGAAGCAATTTTCGCATAATTTTGAATAAATCATCAAAAGTGACCAGTGAATCCCTAAAAAGAGTGTGCATCGTGCCAGTCTTTCATCTTGTCGTAGCAGTCAAGTAACTTAATACGTTCTGGGTCCATTCTGATACCATCTCCAGAGATAATTGCACCAAGAAACCTAATTTTGGGTACCAGAAAATGGCATCGAGAGAATTTGAGTTTGAAACCATATTCTCTGAGTTTTGCCAGGCCAACTTGCTAGGCATCTAGGTGATTGTCGATCGTACACGTGTGAAAGGCAATGTTGTCCATGTAGGCTGATGTCCAGTCGAGAAACTTGGTGAGTTCAACTACTTTGTCTACTACTTGTTGCATTGTAGCCGGAGCACCACGAAGACCAAATGGTATGAATACGAATTCATAGTGTCCATCTGAAGTCGAAAATGCTGTGTACTTGCAGTGACTGGAAAAAACCAAAATATTCAAAAAGGCTTTTTGATGTCAATGATAAAAAACATCGGCCGCTAAAACGTGCAAAAATTGAGTTGATTAATGGCATAGGATGAAACATCTAACGGTTTTTCTATTTATACGTCAAAAGTCAATGCATAAATGATTGGTGTCAATTTATGTAGTGGCTGGTAAACCACTAAACATGGTGACGAATAAGGCAAGTCGAATTACTGAATAATTTCGGCATTCAACTATTCCTTTACAGTTTGGTTGATAAAATTGTTTTCTTGCAGATTACGTTTATAAGGTGGAACACGGAATACTTTGTTGTCCTTAACTTCACTGTAGTGCATTGTTTTCGTACATACACCAATGTCAGATTTGTATTTTGAAAACAACTTGTGATTTTGTCGCAAAATGTCATGCAATCTTTTCTTTTGAATGTTGGAAGCTTCATCAGTAATTTCCATATTCTGAATCTGCTTTTCTAAGGCGTCTGGAATGACAGAAACTGAACCTTTCAAAATTTTGACATCTGGTAAAAAATTCATCCACTGACATTTTTATTGCTGTTGATAACTTGGTTTTCAGTTTGTCGAGTAACCTGTTTTTCAAGTAATTTGTATCTCCAGTCGAAAGCATGTTTGCTTTATTGCTTGTAGTCAATGCATTGTCGAATTTAGTCGATTGCTGCTGTCGAATGTCATTTGTGGTCATAATACCACTAGTCATTATGTCTGAGTCAAGCAATGAAGCCAAGGCAGAATAGCCTATGCAGTTCATGTCGTTGCAACTTTCGTTGTTGCAAGTAAAATCATTTTCACAATTTTCTTCAGTCGGAATAACCTTTAAGTCAGTCAAGATCACTTCATTAATTTCGTTTGACTGAAATTGAATGTCAGTGTTCAGCTTCAACAATTGTTGCAGAGGCCAATTATCTGCAAAACGGTTTGAGTAGTCGGTAATTTCAATTTTAGGAAAAATCCCATTATCAAAAACTTTATTGCAATTAGATACATGAAAAAATTCAACCAGTTGTTTGTTCTCGTTAACAGGTAGGATGCCAGAAGCTTCAATATTTTCACCAACAAGTTTCGATAATTTGCTCTCAGATCGATGTTCTAGTACTATGAAGCCCTTCCCATCGAGCTTGATACGTGCTGCATTCAAATCTCATGCATCAAGCCAGTGTCTATCAGCAAGGCACAAGGCAAATCAGACACTATGGGTATGCCTTTACGAACATTCGAATATGTTGTAATGGTAATTCGAGCATTTGTAAACTGATTGATGACAGTTTGCTTGTCCAAACCATCAACTGTACAGCATCCCTAGTCGCTATCGTGAGCCCTGCTTCGATGGCTTCTGCTTGACGAATGACACATACCGTATCGCCTCGATTTGCAGCCGCGGCAGCAAATTTTTTTTTCGCGAAATCAGCTGCGGCGGCAAAACGAGGGCGGCCCTTAAATGAAGGCGGCGCTAATTTTTTTTTTTGAAAAAACATTCTGTGCAGTTTATTGAGCTACACGGTAATTTACAAATTATGCTATTTTTTTAACAAACTTTTTAGTTTAAAAATGTCTTTTTCTTCCCCTTTGAATGTGTATTGACAGGGTAATTCCAGGCCGTATGATGAATTTTTTCGTTTTCCAGTAACCTCGCAAGTTATAGTTCCACCACGTTTTAAGAAGTAGAAATAAATTTTTGAACTTTGTTTGGGTAAATGTCCAACAACATCATCTGGATAATTTTTTTAAACAGTGCGACTGCAAACTTGTCATGAGGATTCATTTCTTCTACGCCACATATTAGCTGATCACCTAGTTTAGCGTTCCAAATCGATTTGTAGATGTGGCAACCTTTAATGACACTATCCCAGATAAATTCTGTATCGTTCTCTGTCATAGTTGTAACAAATTTCTTCTAGAGCACTTTTAAAAATTAGCCTTGAACTTTGCTTGGGTGGGGACTAACAAAAGGACTTCGTCATTTGGGGAAAATGGGGGATAAGCAAATAGGTTGCAATATCCGGGTTCAAATCCCAGAAGGCTGGTTAAGAAATTCAATTCCAACTCAACCCTTTGCAATGGCTCCAGCGGAGAAGCAAATGAAATCTTATTCAATGGATTTTAAACTTAAAGCAACGAAAGAAGCAGAATTAAGCTCTAATCGGACAGCTGCAAGAAAATTTGGTATTGATGAGAAACGTGTACGAGAATGGAGGAAAAATAAGATTGCATTAATGCAACTTGCTAGTGAAGTGAAAGGAAATCAACGTAAGCGGATAGGTGGTGCAGGTAGAAAACCAGTTTTAGGAAATAAGGAAGAAGTAATAGCCAGCTGGATTAAAGATCAATGGCAGAACGGACATAGAGTGACATATAAAATGATCACTTCTAAAGCTGTAGAAATTTTTAACGGTACTCAAGAATTCACAGCTAGTCGTGGGTGGATTTCTAACTTTTTAAAACGTTGGAACTTTACAATAAGGCGTCGAACTACAATTAGTCAAACACTTCCTAAGGATTGTGCTAAAAAAATTGCTTCTTTTATTTGCAATTTGCGCAGAGTTCAAAGTAACTGTAAAATTACTACATTGATGATTGGGAACATGGACGAAACTGCTGTTTGGTTCGATATGCCTGGGGAAACCACAGTTCAAGAAGTTGGTGCAAAAACAGTGCCCATTAAAACAACTGGTCATGATAAATTACGTGTAACTGTAGCATTAGCCGCCATGGCAGATGGAAGAAAGCTTCCACCACTAATTGTTTTAAAGGTGTTCGTATCCCTATTGAATTAAAATCAGTTAGAGGTGTTGTTGTGTCAGTAACGAGAAATGGATGGATGCAAGAAGCTCTTTGGTTGAATGGATAAAAAAATGTTGGGGTACGTTATGTTTTGGTAAACGATTGTTAGTTTGGGATGCTTATCGGTGCCATAATGTCCAGAAAGTTTCAGATTGTTTATTGAAAAACAAAACGGAGGTTGTTACTATTCCAGGAGGATGCACTAAGTTATTACAACCTGCAGATATTTCCTGGAATGCACCCTTTAAAAAGAATTTACATGATTTGTATGACAACTGGATGGTAAATGGAGAAAAAACATTTACAAAAAATGGAAATATGAGAGCACCTTCAAAACTAGAACTTGTAATGTGGATAAGAAAAGCTTGGGCAGATTTAACTAAAGAAACCATAATTAATTCATTTCGTGCCTGTGGAATCACACTTAAAACTGATGGCAGTGAAGACAGTTGTTTGACATTGGGCCACAATCAAGATTTAATTAATGAAGTAATTAATTTAATCCAAAATAATGATAATCAAAATAATGATCAAGATGATTTTGATCCATTTGATGATACATGCTCATGTTCTAGTACAGATACACAAGAGATTGAATGAATTTATTTTGTATCTGTGCTAGAACTCTTTTGTAATAAATAACAATCGTAATAAAAAAAATTTCCTTAAAAAATTTCTATGATAATCTTCTAATACAAATTAATGAAATTATGTGTTAAAATACTGCAGGAACAAAATTTGGCAGAAATTTGGGTGCGGCGGCAAAATGAGGGCGGCGGCAAATATTTTTTTCGCGAGATCAGCTGCGGCGGCAAAACGAGGGCGGCCCCTAAACAAAGGCGGCTGCAAATCGAGGCGATACGGTATGTTGGATTTGTTGTCTTTCATACCTTAGACAGCAAATTCGTTTATTTGCACTGAGATAATGGATAAAGTTGGGTGAGTCGATGATAGAATGCATAAATTAACTTAGTCTATTGCTGTTGGAGCACTTAATTATCATTTTCTTCTCTGCTCTGACGACTTTCTTCTATTTGTTGTAGGCTATAAGTATCCAGTTGCTCACAGGATGACGAATAATGTCTCATCTTGTTGCAACGATAACACTTTGGTTGGGAACGAGAGAAATCAGTTTTTGTATCTGAATTGCTCGGTTTTTCAGAAGATTGTTCGTGAGGTTTTGACGGAGTTGTTGGGTGTTTTTTCTAGTTTTCAGCGGAACTGCTTGAATCTGTGTTCGACTTGATAGTTGTGACCTCAGTTTTCTCTTTCTGACGTTCAATGGCGTGCTGTAAAAGATTGCGAAGCCAATGATGTATTGAAGAGTCTCCAAAATGGTGAAATCATTGTCCTGTGAGGGCATCTGGCGAAAAAAGCTAGTTTTGATTCAATGTAGTCGGCGATGTGTTCACCATTCGACTGGCGTATGGCCTCAACCTTCGTCGTCCACTCCTTGAGAGTGAGTTTTCGCAAAAATCGTTTTATAAATTGATTAAGCCAGTCGTCCCATTTTGTGATGCGTTTTATATCTGATGAGTGGAACCAATCCGCCGCTGTGCCGCTTAACTTATTTTCGGTCACTTCAATAGCAACTGATGATGTTCAGTTGTGTAATTCCTTTACACTTGAAATGGCTCTGATGAACGGTTTTGCATTGTCGTTAAATTTACCAAAGAACTCCGGAACACTTGTGACCAGTTCTAGATAGGCCTGAGGAGGCTTACTTGCAGTAAGCATGCATAAAAGAGTTGGTAAATCCAACGGAGAAACTGATGTGCCACTGGAGGTTATCACTGATTTTGAATTGTCTATAATCAAGGGTAAAACATGAGAAGCTTTTTCTCTCCCATCGCCAGTTATACATAAGCCTCGTTTGGAACACTCGTCTTTTAAGTTAGGTCGTATATCGAAATTGAACTTAATTCATTGTAGTCGGTTGATTTTTTTCAATATTTTGGTAGTTGACTGCACCATAATGTTAGCATAAACTGGACAAATCATTGAGAATATCAAAATAAGTTAACTTTAATTAACAGAAAACTCTAATACATCTCTTAGAACATAAAACAACAATCAAAATTCCATAGCAACCCAACAATCCCTGACATTCGGCCATGACTGCAGAACTTTTGTCCACAAATAGTCATTCGAGCTCCTCCGATTCCTTACTTGACCTCAGGAGGTATCAATGGTGGCAATTTTTGAGTGCTGTCGACGTTGCCTTGACGACCTCATGAGTTGGACTTTCGTCCTCAGGATCAGTGACCTATTGAAGTGTAGGGGGACACCCCAGGTGGACTCTTTCTCCTGTCCACTCAACCTCTTTTCTGCTTGCCCTTGACAAAATAGTGCAATGTTTGAACAATGTTTGTTATTGTTTGGGAGAGGGTTGCATGTTTTTACTGTAGCAATCTCTTACAACAATAACAATGAACCATTACAGAAAGTTTGAAGAAAATCGGAGATGGCTGCCTGCGGTACTCTCGTTGTTAGATATATTTCTTACTTGTGACTCTCATGCCCACGCCTGCATTCATACTGCACTAAAAATAAATTTGCAAGCCTCCAAAACATTGACTCTACTGATGGCCTTGTGAACAAACTTATGCATCTTTCACTACAAATGGAATGTACTGACATCAATTATTGAAATGAAATCATAATTAGTCTACATAGTGTTTCATCCTAAAATCAGCCCTAATTACAAAGTATATGTGATATCTATATTTATGGTGCATATGCACATTAAAGTTTTGGTAATGGAAAAATATGTAATATATTAGTATAAATGTTACGACAACTGACGGTTTATTTTTTACACTTATAAATAATATACTTTAGTACAATAATTATCGTAAATCTTGTAACTCTTTGATAATTCAGTACAATACAATACGAGAAATCTTCTCAGACACGGCTCACTTCATGTGCAGAGAAGCCAGCCCTGATGCACTTGACAGTCGGAGGGTATTTAGCACAGAAATCGAGCAGCGACCATTAGGGAGCTGCGAGGTCTTAATGCTATAATTTCTTTAGCTGAGCCTATCAAGTTCCCTAACACTGAATAGGTGCTTAACTCCTTAAATAAATAATAGTAACACCTAAGTTGTGTAACTAAAAACAAAAACAAAAAGGAGTGAGATCATAAACAAAAACAGCTCGCTGTAAAAATTTAAGCCAAGTAAGTTAGGCGTCCAGCTAGTCAAAGTCACGAGATAAAAAAGGACGCCAAGTAAGGCGAAACAAAACAAAACACAACACACAGCTTACTTGGTCCCTCCTTTTTTGTTGGTGCTGTTTTATTAGTTTTATTGGTGTTGATGGTGCGCCCTTTTGGTTTGATGTTTTAATTCTCCTGTTGGTGCTGTATTATTAGTTT
>JAQGAS010002455.1:0-10446 GCA_034686365.1 Pachymerium ferrugineum
TTATGGTATGTCGTCGAATTGGCTCAGGCCCCTCGCCGACATATCTGTGAAAATGGTTAGTAGATGCTACTTTGCCAACTGAAGTTGATGAATGTTTACTTAATTCGGTTGAGGATAGTATTGTCCAGGGATTTCAATGGGGAACACTAGAAGGGCGACAAATCCTCCATTGTCAAATTCTAGTGAAAGTGCCAGTGACAAAAAATAAAATTAAAATAATTGTCATGTGGGTAATTTCATGTCAATTCAAAAAAGTAAAACCACAGATTACGTCATCTCGCTCTCTTTACTCTTATCCAATCTACTACTGCCATTTTGGCCATACCCACGTTTCTGTGTTGTTTCTGTGTGATCAATTCCAAATATTTTGCCAGGTAATAATACATATTTTAATATTTTATTATTCTCCTCCGGTTGCAATTTCTTCTCCTTCGTTTGCAATTTCTTCATTCTGAAAATAATACTTTTTACTTGAGAAAAGTGTTATTTTTTTCGGGCTAAATCTAATATTACATTTAGTTTGAAAGTTAGGCACAAAAATGGGTTTTCTACAATGAGGATTGTGCAGTTTGTTGCAGCAATTCGCAAAATTTTATTGTAAAAAAATTTTCACGTGGGCACCAATTTTAAACAGTTTATTATCCGATGTAGTTCACTTAAATGCATTATTGTGCCCAGTGCCTAGTGCCCAGTGTTTTTTTTTACTTTTCTGGAGTATTTATACGTATCCTCTCAATCTGCTGATTGTTGTACGGGTGGTATTTTGAAGATCAACTAAAACTCATTCTAATTAAATAAACATTTATAGAACATACCCGTCCATTAAAGTTAACGAGGTCTCGTCGAGATCCCGCGTAGCGATCAGTCCGTCGAGGCCAACGTCTCCTGCGTAAATGTATCGCTCTTGGGAAGTTAAGCCCGCAAAAGCAAACTATCCTTTTTCGAGATTTACGCGGAACGACTCGGTCAAATCCGGTAGGGCTCTCTCAACCCAAAGGGTCTTGCCTACACCCGGGTCCCCCCACAAATATAAACCCCTTCGGTCCCTTGGGGCTGATGGCGAACAATCTCTCTTTCGGACCCATTCCATCAGTTGAGCGAGCCAATTATCGTTTTGCTTCACCCTCTTACCCTCCATGGCCTCCCTAAGTCCAAGGTTGGCTCGAAGTCTGTGTTCTTCGAACAGCTTTTTTTGATGGTGGACGAGGGTCTCTTTCAAATATGAGCGCTTAGACCAGTGTTGTGTGGTGTATTGTTTGTACTGAACTGGACAATGGTTTTTAACGATAACATATATTTTACTACAGACTAAAAGTTACATGTGTGCTACATGAAATCAGTTCTCCAAGTGAGAAACCTAAAACATTTCCTGTCTCTCATTACTCCGTTCCCCCTGCTTACATTAATTCTTAGGTTCTTAGAAATGATAATATTTCATAGGTCATAGTTCATTTCTTCTCCAATGTCTTGTTTACACATTTGATACCGAGCTGGGGGGCCAACTCCAACAACCAGTGATCAATCAGAAAAGAGTCCTCCTCCAAAGGTACTCTTTCGTCCCTGTGGCGAGCCCAGTGGTGCTGCAAATTGGAACAAAAAAAATGAAAAAAAATTGGGATCTCGAAAATTGGAAGAAGAAGAATAACGCCGCACAAAATTACAGTTTGAAAGTGAAGACTCGTTTTCTTGACGGGGATCCCCTTTCCAACCGCGTTTTGGTCTTGTTTCGTTACATAATGGATCTTTTGTATTCTCTTCGGAGCTGAACTGATTGCTTTCACGTTCACCCCGGCTCGTCTTCCTCTCAAAAGTTCGTCCTTGAACTTTCTTTTGATTACCCCCCACGTCGTCATTTGCTCGGTGTCGAGCAACGCGTGGAGGTGAAACTCGCGCTCCAACAAATCTCCCGCGCCACGATTCAATTTTTCGATTGACAAGCCGTGTCGCTCCTTGCAGACTATGTACGATTTCGTCCACGGATCCAAAAAATCCGCCACTTGCTCACGCTCCAAGGTGCTTCTTGGAAGCGTGACAAAAAACACCGCCCCGGAGTCAAGTTGGCATCTTCCTCGTCCCCCCACAAATATAAACCCTTTAGGTTCTGTAGGGCGGATGGTGAGCAATTTTTCTTCCGTGCCTATTCCATGAGTTGTCCCAACCAGTTGCCATCTTGCTTAACCCTCTTGCCATCTTGCTTAACCCTCTTGCCATCTTGCTTAACCCTCTTGCCATCTTGCTTAACCCTCTTGCCAGCCAGAGCCTCCCTCCGTACGAGTTCGATGCGTTTCCTGTGCTCCTCAAACAATTTCGTTTTTATTGGATCACTGGGGCAAACAAACCTTCGTGAAGGATACTTTTTGTCACCACCAAAAAACGAATCTTCTTCCAGAGGAACTTTTTTATCTCTGTGGCGAGCCCAGTGATGTTATAAATTATAAAAAAAGGATTGTAGTCTCGGAAAAAGGGAGAAGGGCAAATACCGTTTGCAGATGCAGATCGGACAAATTTCAAAAGATGAAAATCTTAGGTCATATTCGCCCGTTGTTGGGTTCCTTCGCCCATCACCTCGGTCTCCACCGCCCAAATCAAGTTGTGAGCATGATGACGTGATTCTTTGGCTAATTTTTTTTTTTTTTTTTGATTTGCTTTTCTATTGCTGTAATAAATTTTTTTTTCATAATTCTTTAAAGTGTTCCTCTCGATGAATTCAGTCCATTAAGACGCTCCATAAGCAAGGCGCCAAGCACGAGCCGTGCGGACAGCCCAGGTCAGCGTCCCTAGGTACAGTCAGATATGTCTAGGTAGAGTCAGATATGTCTAGGTACAGGCTGCCTCCTTGCGACACGACAGTCCCAGTACTTCATATCGGCTCGTTTGCGTGTCTCATAATGGACATGAAAGGCCCGATCGAAAATTTGGGTGAAATTATTGCGTGAAAAAATGTGTTATAATTTAAAATTCGAGATCGAATCAATTACCGCACCCAAAAAAGTATACAAATGTGAATCTAATTGTTTGGCATTTGTTGGGCTTGGGTAATTTAAGTGAGAAATTCTTTTTGCCACTGCTTAAGTTCGATGTTTGGGTTTAGATGTTTGTATATCTTTATAGCATATGGTAGTTTAATTATTCGTTTACAGTAATGTGACAATTTTGAATTTTTGCCCATATATTCACATTCTTACAAAATCTCATTTCCATTCATGTAAAATGATTCATGAAAATAATCTTGCTAAATTTCTGGCCACCAATGAAAATGAATTACTGCCAGAATACACGTCTTCCCAACCACTTTATCCACCCAAATTTTTAGCTTCCACCCACAACATTCTTTCCCAATGAAAATGACCGTGCTAAATTTCTTGCCACTACAGTAATGAGCATTGCGGGGCTTAGTCTACTACGCGGAATTCAAAGGTATACCCCAAATGGAGTACTCCACTGAGGTACCCCAATCTCTCTCTTTTACTTTGCAGGCGTTTTCTTTTTGTCTGAAATGCGGGACCTCTCTAAGCGCGGTGTCTGGGCGGCTGCCCCAGTTGCAACCCCCCAAACACCGCTACTGTAGACAACTGAATTGTGCTATTGAAGTTTCCATTTCAGTTGATCCCGATAAAACGTGATTCTTTTAGGAAATAGTTGAATAAGTGAATGATGGTAGGAGAAGGCAAAATTTAAAAGTTCTTGAGACTTGCCAGTTTGCTCTGTACAGTAGACTTTTTGAGCGGGAGGTTTAGTTCGTTACTTTGATTTTTTTGTTTCTTAGCACTTTCTATCTCCAAAATCATGACAAAATTTGCGCTGTTGCGGTGAGATATAAAATGGACTTTTGTAATGGCCGCACGTATGGATGGCCCTTGGTGTCACTAGCGGCATTAAGCTTTATTTCTTCCTGTAAGAGTTGCGCGATGCTTAAATTCTAGCAAGGACGTTGGCGAGGTGACGGTAGAAGCTTAGGCGGCACATATGGCCGATGAGAGCCGCTTGGACGGTTATTAAGAGTACATTTTTCCATCCTTTTTACCATTGTGTTTTCCCTTTCTTCGCATACGCAACCGGTTTATCTCCCAAAAACTGGATTTCTCTCCGTGGTGTTTTTGACGCGCTTTCCTCTCGTAAATTATTTCATTGTCTTGGTTGAATTTCAGTATAGAGTGGTATACTACCATTGACACGCGAACCCTACGAGTTCCGGAACTTTCTGGCCGAAAAGAACAGTTCTGAACTAAGAAACTCATAGACGCCTTGTTTGCAATATTTATTTCAAATTCTAAATGCAAATTTCTGTTATTGAAAATGTTCGTGCAGTTGTGAGCTAAGAAACTCATAGACTTCTTGCGCCTTGTTTGCAATATTTATTTCAAATTCTAATTGCAAATTTTTGTTATTGAAAATGTCCTTGACATTCAAAAATGGTTGTTGTTTTCGTTTAAAAACTGCAGCCATAATTTAACCCTGCCTGTCATGAAATCAACTTTTAATTGATCTCGCATATAATTTTCTATTCTTTCAAATGTTCTTCTGTAATTAAGCAGTTTGACATCTCGATTGACTAAGTACGAATATTGATTCGTCGCGTACCACTGTCGACCTTAAGTCTTGTTCTCTCTCTTTGGAGTACGCTAATTCAATCAACCTGAGTGGCATTAAACTTCATCAAAATTACTGTGGAGAGTTGGTCGGTAATTTAACCTACTCACAGACGTGGTTCCTCACGTTGGTCGGTTGGGTATCACAGTTTGGACAAATTGGGTTGCATTTCTTTCATTAATGAAGGAAATGCACTTCACCTTTCCAAACTCAAAAAAAAGTACAAATTCTAGCAATATCCTGTGGCCCCACCTTCAACATCTCATAGGCCAAGGCCGTAACATAGTATACTTCTGCTACATCCGCTTCTTGACATGGAAACGAAATGGTGTAAGCTGTTTGATTCTTATTGTCTTTGATTTGTTCGGATTTGGACTTCCCATTGTGGGGGTTTTCTCTCTGTCTTCATTTTAAATGACATTAAAATAATTTTATAGGTGATCATCAATGTTGATTTCTGAACTTTCGTCGCAAAAATCAGCGTCATTTTATGTTCTCTACTAGAAATTCGAGACAGACCAAAAAAAACTTTTTGCAATTGGTGCCTCTCTTACACTCCTACAATGTCATTCATTTTGTTCATCAAATGGACAAATTGCATCTTATTTGCTGCGTAATTCTTTTGTGTACTGCGTGCAAGATTGTAAACCGCAATGACATCTTCATTTGGCCCGAATCCAGTTCACCAAGACGAAAATTTGGATTAGGGCGGGGGCGTTCACTTTTGTATTCACTTGGCGTCCATCATCTTTGTGCAGCATGTAAATGTATTTTGTCCTCGCCATTTTTAATGTGATGTCAACTTTAGGGCCAAGTCTGTTTTTAATTCAAGGCGTGGAGAAATTTCACTCATTAGCTATTAACTTGAACAGGTGATGTCTTCCTTGAAATGGAATGTTTAGTCCAGTTAATTTTCATTATGGCAAAGTGATGAACTTGAATTGGTTCAGATGAAAAAACACTCGCTCAAAAAAATCTACAACCGTACAACAAAGAAAACCCCCGCTTGTTGCTACAATTTCGACTGGTTCCAAAAAGTGAATGCAGAAGGGCAAATAGGTTTTTGTTTTCAATACTTTTTTTTTTATTCATTCATTCTTCCTTTGGGCAGTGGCACAAACAACGCGGCGCCGCCGCCGCCCAATAATGGCCAAACCACTCGTCTTCGTTGCGCAATTATGTTGTAAAGTAAACACTTCATCCTATAAAGTAAATTGCGATTGTGTGTGAATTCCACCCCAAAGAAACACAGGTCAATTGCTAGGGAAGGACTAAAAATTTGATGCCCTGCGATACGGACACTTGTTCTACATAAACTGCTCCAAATAATATATACCCGTTAAGGAAGAAGAGAACAGATGGGTGGCAGCAGTCCCTGCTCCCTTCCGGAAACCCCCCCATACGTGCTCATGCTGACCCATGGCCGCAGGCTCTGGCCTCTCACACGGCCACAACTGCACAGCCAGTCGTCCCGACGGCATCATCAGTCCCATGAAACTACCGCAGTTGGGCAGCATTCGTCTTTCAGTTTGTCGACTTCTAAGATGTAGACTTCCGTCCCCAGAGCGTTCTTGATAGAGTAGGGGCCCTCGTATAGGACATCAAACTTTTTTTGCAGTAATGTGACAATTTTGAATATTTGCCCATAATCTTTACTAACTCTTCCAAAATTTCATCTCCATTCATGTAAAAAAAAAAAAAAAAAAAACATTCCACACCTCAACTCACTCCCTTGTAATTTCATTATATCTTTCCCTAATGGCAAAATTATTTTGTTGTTCCGAGTCATTTTGGTATTCTGGGCGATGATAAATGTGGGATAATGCCTGACAAATTAATGAAATATTTTATATATACAACACTTAAAAAGTTAAAGATAGTATCATCCCTTGAAAGCTGTTGTCACTCAAACCTCGAACACGTCACCATCAGACGACATCATCAGTTGAAGGTTAAGCCATGTGTTTCACGTCCTAAAATTACAGCATCGATTTCGTCAATTAAACAATTATAATTCATAAATTAAAAAGAACTAATGTTCTGCTGAGTAAAAATGAGTAGTAAAGACTACTTATATGTTAATGATTATAACGGCGCCCCGACCATTTAACATGTACAGGAACTGCATGTTCAGCCGGAGGATTGGCCGGATCTTCAGGATCTACAGAAGGAATTAAAGAATTTTCTAAAAATTAAAAAAAACTACTTAAAAGAGTTGAGGCAGCCTACCACCCACCCAGAGTCGTAACTAACTCCCACCAGGAACGACTCATACCAGTCCGCCTCACCGGGAGGCTGCAACTGGACTACTTTATATTCTTCTTCAAGTTGAGTCCCTCTTGTTTTCAAGCAAAGCGTGTAGCTCCAAGTAACTGCTTCTTTTCTTTGACTTAGAGCTTGCATCGAAGAAGTTTTCCATATCTCCCACACATTCCCAAAGCGAGCTCCGAGAATATACTTCTAGTTACGGTTGCGATCGTACAAGGGAGTACAATAGAGTGATTAATTTTTTTTAAAACTTTCGCTAGTCCGTCTTCGCACGCATATCATTGGTTGGGCTAACAAACCCATTATGTTAAAAAACTTGCATTTATTTCGAAAAAAACTCACTTATAACAGAAGGCGGAATAATAATCATCATTCTATAAGTTTGCCTGTTACAGATTGGCGAACTAATCTGCAATAGATAACAAAAATTTGGAACTATCTTTCACTGGAGTAAGCGTCCGGTAATACATCACAGAGGTAATTAAAAACTTCAAAAGCCATTACTGCAATCCCATCGGTGTCAAGGTTTATGTTTTGTTTTGAAAGACACGATTTGATTGCAACACATTCAGAATTTCTATTTTCTAAGTAAGTGCGCCAAGTCACAATTCGACGGGCCTGTCCTTCTACTTTTGTTATGGTGACTTCTCTTCTCATGTGGTTTTCAATCGTATCCATAAGCGAGCGATCAGCAATATGCTTTTATTTTTAAAAAATTTTTAAAAAAATGTCAATGCCAAGTTGACCAACCAAAGTGAAATTGCAATTCTTGAACAACTTGTTGAGAAAAATCAAATCACTTCATTGAACATACAACTGCAAGAACTATTGGATATAAATAATTTGTTAAATTCAATTGCAATGTCACTTTCAGTCAAATCATTTCGCCTAATAAATACAGGAGTAGATACTATTGCAATTGATCTCTTTCAGTTTACACAATGTGGAACAAAAAATTACAAATTCTTGCAGTTTGAAAATTGTGTTGTAATTTGGTCAGACCCAATAGCGAAATTCACCGGTATCCATTCGCTCAATCTGACGAACTGTTCAGAAGTTAATTCAATCGCTTCGATCCAATCTAAGGTATTAACTTGCAAGGCATCCCAGCTGCAAATTGAATCGAGAAGAAGAAGTCATCGCCAATTCGTTGGTGTCGATATTGTTTTTTTACCGACCCACACTTCCATTTCGGTCATTCTCGTAGGTAAGGCATTTCTTCCTCATGTTCTCTTGCTCGTGTGAGCTGAGTATATTTGGTGCAAAACCAGAAAAGTAATTGCTTTATCAGTCACTGAGTACACTTTATCGAGCAAGTAAAGTATGGCCAACTTCCTACTTCCCCACGGTCCTCTCTGGGTTCCTCTTGGATGTCTCCCCATTTTTGGCAAAATTTGTAGACGCGGGAAAGGAAAAAATGTCGACCAAGAATCTTTCATCCGCATTCACCATATTAATCACTTGGTGAGAGCCGACGTTAGAAAGTTAAGAATTTATTTTTCAAACCGAGACCAGCGATTGTGTAATGAAACACTGAGAACAGTCTTAAAGACCTGTGATGTAATGACCCAGAATAATTCCAGACAAATTGATATTAATTTTTACTTATTACAGAGTTTAACCCATTTCTCGTGTGACAGTACAGGAAGTTTAACCCATCAAGAGTTGATCAACTTTGTAACTTCCATTCCCAATGTTGTCTACCTATCCTTATGTTGCGGCGAAATTGAGAACATGGATTCAGTAAATGACGACATTTTGGAAGCGATCGGTAATCACTGCTTCAAACTTGAAACGTTCCGTTGTGGTGCAAAAAGAGTGACCGACGATGGGATCCGTCGGTTATGTCAATCGCAATCAGGCGGTAGCAATATCAAGGATTTGTCACTACTCTGCAGTTTTAAAGTAACGGCCCAAGGTTGTAAAACTGCTCTATGCAATTTGAAGGAATTGGAAGTATTGAGTCACATTCATACCAAAGATGCGTTAGTAGCATTGTTTAGCGAGTTGAACGGATCACAATGCCCGACGTTTAAATTGCGTAAACTACCGGAAGTTCAATTAAGTTTAGCACCGAATGGATTTTTGAGTTTTCTAATGAAAAGTTGTCCGAATGTACGACATTGGGATGTGGGGATTATGAAGAATTTCAAACTTAAAGATGGTGGTGAAAGTCGTTTTCGTCGAGGTCTTGAAGAGTTAGGACAACATCGTGAAATGGTTTCTTGTGGTTTAACGATCACTCTTGTTCCAACACAAAAGTTGGATTTCACTCGTGTTGGGTCAAAAGTGACTTCTCTTTTTTTGAGTAGTTCATCCCATGTTGACATAGCATTAATTGGTTACTCGTGTCCGAATTTAAAAGTATTGACTTTGTGTACTATTTCTTATTTGCCTCTTGTTTGTAGTACGCAAAGAGAAGGTTTACCTTTTCGGAAATTGGAGATGCTCGAGTTGACTAGTGAGACGTCACCTCCAATTCCTCTGGCTCTGTTTGAATTAATACTTGAAAATTCTGTCATGTTGGAAAAGTTGGATGTCAGGTTTCATGATAAATTGAATGATGAGTTTATACTTAATATTTTACTTGGGAAGAATCCTTTGAAGCATTTAACTGGTTTTCATTTGTAACGTTGCGATCAAATGAGTCCAATATTGATTTGGCAATTGCTTGAGATGACTAATAATAAGTTAAATACGGTGACGGTCGACACTTGCGTAAAGATTACTGAAGGTGATTGTATACAGATTAAATCGTACGTTAAAGAGAGGAATTTGTGTGTAACTTTGGAAAGAGTCATTTCGTGTTAAATTGATGTAAAGAGTCATTTGGGGTAAAATTGATGTAAAGACATTTTTCACAACTTGGATTAAATTTTGAGTAATACTTGTCACAATCTTATAAATTTCATTCTTTATTTCATTTTATTTTATTAGCAAATTCAATGAGACAACCATAACAGTTTCTGTGAGGGCTTGATAATCTAATATTTCTTGTTAGTGAAAGGATTTTTATTATGTTAAGAATTAATACAGCACTTTTTGGACTTTAGTTTTGTTATTCGCCACCAGAGTGAGATATCGGTCAGTCAATCCGGACTCCGGTGAGTAAACAAGTTTAAACGTGTTACTTATTCACATCACACGATACAAGTAAAATAGACGCTTCATCTAGACTGTTACAGAGGTAGAATAGACTTCCTACAGCTTGCCACTGATTAAAAGCCTTCTGCTTTACCGATTGAGCTTCCTAGACAACATGTGACATGGGAAAAATTAAAAATTAAAAATGATTTTAAACTTTTTCTCGATTTTAATAATTTAATAATGCTTTCTCTTTAGCTAACAAAACAATAACGTGTATTTGACGTTCACAGAAATTCTTCAAATGTATTATTACGTATTTAGGCGTAATTTAGTTTAAAAACTGCTCATCAGAGGGCGCAGTGTGGTATGGTCAACAAAGCTATCTACGCTGAAAAGTAGTTCCAGCTATTTCTAACATTTTTCCTTTAAATTAATTAATTTTTTCTTACAATTTTAATTCAAATCTTTTCGTAAGTAATAATATCACTAGCTTTTACTATT
>JAQGAS010002456.1:0-10445 GCA_034686365.1 Pachymerium ferrugineum
TGTTGTCCCGTCGCGTATGGCCCTGGCAGCCGCTGGCGACGTTAAGCTCTATTTCTTTCTTTCTTTCTTTCTTTCCTCTGCCGTCAATAGGTCGGCTACTGTGTTATCTTTGTATAGCATCTCATCATCTGTTAGATTTATCTCTACAAGCATATATTCAAAGTGTTAACAGATCGTCGGACACGATACTTTCGCTGTAATCTAGTAATTGTTTAATCAGCTCTTTCCTTTTGGCATTTAATTTTGGTTTTACTCCTTTTCGATCAAGGAAGGTGCAGAGCTTAGGGAGAGTTACTTCCTTGTGGTGTAATGCGTGAGTGAGATCTTCGGCATATTACCAGCAGTTCCCTATGCTGAAATTCCTCAATCAATTAGTGCTAGTTTTACGACAATACTCGAGATCCATCTGAACCATTACCACAGTTACCTCCTGCTAAATCACAGTGCACAATCTGTACAACTTACAACCACTACACTTACCTGCCAAACAACTTTAATCATTTGAGAGCAATAACAGCGCCCTAAGGATAGGGCCACTGACTGTGGGACTTGTTTGGACAGCCCTTTCAATTTTCCCACAGCCACTTTTGAACTTAATCTAGAAGTTTTTTTTTTTTTTTGCTTTAAAGCATCCACAGATGTCTATCTCCGCTTAACATTCGTAAAATTATTTAACTTTCCATTAAACTTTATTATGTGTTCATGTCTTGTCGCTATATTTCGGGCGGTTCATATATGTTTCAAGGGGGTGCCGCACTATGGCTTGGGGGGATCAGTCCTGTCTTGCCTGCTTGTGTATTGGCCATTCCCATCTATTTCAATTTTGCTTTTCTTAATGAGCCTGCCCACGATTCCATGGCTTCAGTTGCTGCATCCAAATCTTTCTCAATGAACTTTTTATAGTTCTTATACAATTAAACCATTAGATTTTGCTACCAAAAAGTTTGAGTTTATCACTTCTCCCTCCTCAAATGTCGTTATTTCGACAACCTCTGCCGAAAATAGGCAGGCTACTGTGTTATCTATATGTATAGCATCTCATCATCTGGTAGATGTATTTCTACAGGCTGACAGGCATGGTCATATTCAAGGTGTCAGGCTACTGCCATGTTATTCCTTCCACCTGTTGAAGTACGCAAGAATCATTTATGATTAAGTTCCACATTTTTATAGCAGACGCTACTGTGCCAGCCTTAACAGTTGAAGGTTGTTCCGAAATTTTCTGCTCCCCTACATGTGTCGTCTCGACCCGAAGGAGCTCGGACTTATAAAATGGTTCCGTGGGCGATAACTCGGCACATTCTCTTTACAGTAACTATAAGAATCAAATAAATAAGGATGAAAACGTCCGTTAAACGCTTGACGTGGATTGTTTGCTTATTGTTATTTACTGTTTGTCTCTCTTGAACATCAAGTTCTTTTTGTCTTTAGCGCAAGATTTACTGCTTGATTTTGCAATGTACTGGATTCTGCCGCTTTCTTAGCGGCTGTTAACAGATCGTCGGACACCAACAGTTCCCTGTGTTGGAATTCTGATAACTGGTTACACTTTGCTTAAAAACATCCACTGATGTCGGTCTCCGCTTGACATTCATAACATTATTTTACTGCCCATTAATCTTTTATTATGTGTTCATGTATTTAAAGAAGAGAGACTATTAGATCGACTGCCAATCTACTTTAAATATCCCCAGGCAGAACCAAAGCTTGTTTGTAGTTTTTCGAAAATCTTTCAATAGGAACAGCGAAGAATGGCTTCTTTTTTTTTCCACATGGGATTACCCCTTTGAGGTAATGATTAATAGCGTTGTTGGTTTATTTGGTTGTCCCGTCGCGTATGGCCCTGGCAGCCGCTGGCGACGTTAAGCCCTATTTCTTTCTTTCTTTTCTTTCCTGGTTGGCTATAACTAAACATTACTGCATGTATCATTAATGTTCTGGGAAATACAACTTTAACCATAAACAGTAGATCCAACCAAATAAAAAAGTTGCATGACTGTTAAAAGAGCAATGCCACAGTCAGTCATACTTTCTTTCTCAGCAGCGCAGAATATTGAGTTCAGAAAGAAGTATAGTTGCAGTAAAGAAAATGTATCGTTGCTGTGGTTTAAAGTGAGTGTAGAGCCACAATGTTTTGTTATTTGCTCCACTTATTAACCAAAGTGTTCTACAAGCAGAGCATCGAAAAAATTAGAAAAATTCTGTACCAGGCCATTACCTTGAAACAAGACAAAAATGATCAATTGGTAGACCACGTGAAGAAAAGAATAGGGCGAAAAAACGAATTTCCGAGCATCTGGACCCACTTCTTTCATTAGAACAATGTTGATCTAAAATATACTATGTACTTTACTCGACAAAAAAAGGTAAAACATTCCCCTCAGATTAACTGATACTGTCTCAGAATCAACAAAAAACACAATTTAATTTTAGTTAAGTTTTCAAGAAACTCATCCATATTTTTATTTATAGATTAATTGTAAAATAAAACTTCAAAAATGTAAATTAATAAGGGGTGAATTCTACCCCAAAAAATACACCTCTTGCACACCCGGAATTGGCGCAAATCGATTGCAAGCCAGTAGAAAGTCGAGTTGGTTAGTTAAATTATACCAAATTATACCGCAAGCTATGGCTTGCGGTTATGTCAACACATGGCCCTGCCCAACCGTTTAGATGGTCGCTATCAAGACTTAGCACTGGGTGTAGCTGCTCACATAAGTTCAATTGGCAAGGGAGAAATATTTCTAACTCAAAATGTGAGCTGAATCTGAGTAGTTCCTGTTTTAGAAAGAAAAGAAAAGATATGTTAACAAGAGAACTTGCCAAACTCTGAAGTTTATTGTTCTTTACCCACCATTTTGACGCGACGTTAAGCTTCATTTCTTTCTTTCTTTAATCAAAATAAAACTTGCAATCGATCTAGTTGCAACATATTAAATTATTCCGTTTTTTTGGTCCTGTTGTCAGTAGCTCTATTTTAAGCTCAATAAATAACGTCAGTTGATAAATTATCGCTAACACTTAAAATGCATTTGGGCAACTTTATGACATTATTTTGAATAAATGTGCTTTGCCCTTTTTTATTTCTGCCTTGAGTATATTTTCTGGCTGTCTGGGCATTTGTAAAGGTAAGCTGGACGGGTCCTTCACCAGAACCTCATAGTCTGTATGTGCGGGAGTAAGTGGGCTCCAACATTGTGAGTAGAATTTGACAACCAAGTAGTTGTTATAGATAACGCATCATCTATCTCTATCTAATGTTTTCTTCTTGGTTTTGGTGGTTTTTCCTGTGATATTGATAAATGCACTCTACCAGTTGATGTTCTGCAGCTGTCGGCTCTCTGTTCTAGCGCAGGCCCACCCGCATTGCCGACGGGAGTTTGGAGGTCCGCGCAAGATGGTCGGATATGTTATTGAATTGTTTATAACAAAGTCTACAAAAACCCAGATTGGATTTACCATCCCGCCCATTAACTGACCCAATCGTTTGAATGGGTTTTGAGAGTTGCTGTAATAATACTAAATTAAAATTGAATGAGTGCTGCTGTTGTATAAAGCCACGGGATAGTCCCCAACTGTACTAAGTGTTAATACGACTACTCTCGCCCGCTCTTCTATTAGTTCATCTTGCAACCATTTTAAAGACCTAGTCAACAGATGAATAGCTACACTAGTTGTTACTAGGTATGTCACATCTGGAATTCTTTCCTTATTGGCTGTTGCTGCACCTATAGAGTACACAAAAGTGATGTCTTCATTTATTGTTTGGTTAGCTTCAGTAGCTAATCTTGATATTGTCTTGAGACCACTGCTTACTTGTACTCAACATCAATGTATGAAGGACCAAACGATGGTGTTCAACGGTTGGTCCAATCCAAGTCATGAGTTGCCAAAATCAAAGATTTCGACTTACAATCCAGCAGCATTAGGGTTAATCGATGTGTAACTGCTCTTCTCAGTTTGAGCAATCTCACACGATTTGGGTGTGATGATAATAACTACGTACTCGCAGCTTTTTATAAATTGTTTCACTTGGAAGCTTTTACTAAGAAATTGTTTCGATTTAGAAAATTAAAAATAAGATTCTTATAATGAGATTACTGATTACAGATGATGTAATGATTAAGCTAAGGGGGCTTCTAGCATAAACCGGGCTTAGACTTACACTCCCTACACACTAAACAAAAGGACAAACTTTTAGAACGGCTCGGGCGTAATTCAGCCAGCGTTTCTCGCACATTAGCATGTAACAAGCGAAAATGTATATTAAGTATCAAAAGATGGACCAATGAACTATCAGTCTTTTTCCTTGGATGCCCTATTTGGCGTATGTTTATGCAAGAAAGACGACTGCTTCTTTAAAAAATTTTTGTGTTCAGCTCCTGTAAACTCAGTGGCGTTAAATTGCCGCATTCTGGTGAAGCCCGTCAACGACGAGCAAATACAATTTAGCACGTCCGCGAGATCAGTTCTCACAGCGAGGACGTCCTCGGTGGGAGCAGCGGCGTATGAAGTAGAAACTTTTCCCAACATATGAGATAGAAAAACTGGCAGAGTCATAGCCAACTGCTTTGCGGCTTGTAAGAGGAAGTCCTCTCAGCCTTTCTTCAGGCAAAAGTTCCGGGGGAACTGGGGGACTGCAAAGCAAGTGGAGTCACTCGGGCCATGCCGGTTCCACATGGAAATCTTCGAATCTTTAGAGATTGGTCCCCCTGCCCGCAATCTCTTTATGAACGCAATGGTTTGCGGGTGAAAATAAAGATTTCTCAATATCAAACTACAATTGTGTTTTTAACACGATTAAAATTTTCTACGCGAAAATATGTACAATTTCTTATGGGAGTTTTTGCACACTAAAAATTGTTCGCAAATTATTTTAAATATTTCACGGTACTCACGGTTAGGTGGGTGAGAGCTTTCCTCTACTAGCTTCCATTTTTTTGGGAGTTTTCACTAAATGGTAAAGATTTATTTTCAAGCTTCTATAAAATAATTAGTTCAGATTGCCAGATGCAGCCTGCGTTAGGTATGCGCGGGGCCTAGTGGGCTCCACGGAATTCACACGGTATATCCCAAATGGAGTACTCAATTATATTGAAAAATGGATACTTTACCCAACTTAAAACAATGCATAAAAAAAAGATCAGATAAATGACTTAAAAGATTTCTTTGCAATTCCAATAGCGTCATGCAATACGGTTCCAGCATCGGTCGTCTTAAAGCCTTTAATTGGAGTGTTTGTATATATATATACAAACACTCCAATTAAAGGCTTTAAGACGACCGATGCTGGAACCGTATTGCATGACGCTATTGGAATTGCAAAGAAATCTTTTAAGTCATTTATCTGATCTTTTTTTTATGCATTGTTTTAAGTTGGGTAAAGTATCCATTTTTCAATATAATTGAGTACTCCATTTGGGATATACCGTGTGAATTCCGTGGAGCCCACTAGGCCCCGCGCATACCTAACGCAGGCTGCATCTGGCAATCTGAACTAATTATTTTATAGAAGCTTGAAAATAAATCTTTACCATTTAGTGAAAACTCCCAAAAAAATGGAAGCTAGTAGAGGAAAGCTCTCACCCACCTAACCGTGAGTACCGTGAAATATTTAAAATAATTTGCGAACAATTTTTAGTGTGCAAAAACTCCCATAAGAAATTGTACATATTTTCGCGTAGAAAATTTTAATCGTGTTAAAAACACAATTGTAGTTTGATATTGAGAAATCTTTATTTTCACCCGCAAACCATTGCGTTCATAAAGAGATTGCGGGCAGGGGGACCAATCTCTAAAGATTCGAAGATTTCCATGTGGAACCGGCATGGCCCGAGTGACTCCACTTGCTTTGCAGTCCCCCAGTTCCCCCGGAACTTTTGCCTGAAGAAAGGCTGAGAGGACTTCCTCTTACAAGCCGCAAAGCAGTTGGCTATGACTCTGCCAGTTTTTCTATCTCATATGTTGGGAAAAGTTTCTACTTCATACGCCGCTGCTCCCACCGAGGACGTCCTCGCTGTGAGAACTGATCTCGCGGACGTGCTAAATTGTATTTGCTCGTCGTTGACGGGCTTCACCAGAATGCGGCAATTTAACGCCACTGAGTTTACAGGAGCTGAACACAAAAATTTTTTAAAGAAGCAGTCGTCTTTCTTGCATAAACATACGCCAAATAGGGCATCCAAGGAAAAAGACTGATAGTTCATTGGTCCATCTTTTGATACTTAATATACATTTTCGCTTGTTACATGCTAATGTGCGAGAAACGCTGGCTGAATTACGCCCGAGCCGTTCTAAAAGTTTGTCCTTTTGTTTAGTGTGTAGGGAGTGTAAGTCTAAGCCCGGTTTATGCTAGAAGCCCCCTTAGCTTAATCATTACATCATCTGTAATCAGTAATCTCATTATAAGAATCTTATTTTTAATTTTCTAAATCGAAACAATTTCTTAGTAAAAGCTTCCAAGTGAAACAATTTATAAAAAGCTGCGAGTACGTAGTTATTATCATCACACCCAAATCGTGTGAGATTGCTCAAACTGAGAAGAGCAGTTACACATCGATTAACCCTAATGCTGCTGGATTGTAAGTCGAAATCTTTGATTTTGGCAACTCATGACTTGGATTGGACCAACCGTTGAACACCATCGTTTGGTCCTTCATACATTGATGTTGAGTACAAGTAAGCAGTGGTCTCAAGACAATATCAAGATTAGCTACTGAAGCTAACCAAACAATAAATGAAGACATCACTTTTGTGTACTCTATAGGTGCAGCAACAGCCAATAAGGAAAGAATTCCAGATGTGACATACCTAGTAACAACTAGTGTAGCTATTCATCTGTTGACTAGGTCTTTAAAATGGTTGCAAGATGAACTAATAGAAGAGCGGGCGAGAGTAGTCGTATTAACACTTAGTACAGTTGGGGACTATCCCGTGGCTTTATACAACAGCAGCACTCATTCAATTTTAATTTAGTATTATTACAGCAACTCTCAAAACCCATTCAAACGATTGGGTCAGTTAATGGGCGGGATGGTAAATCCAATCTGGGTTTTTGTAGACTTTGTTATAAACAATTCAATAACATATCCGACCATCTTGCGCGGACCTCCAAACTCCCGTCGGCAATGCGGGTGGGCCTGCGCTAGAACAGAGAGCCGACAGCTGCAGAACATCAACTGGTAGAGTGCATTTATCAATATCACAGGAAAAACCACCAAAACCAAGAAGAAAACATTAGATAGAGATAGATGATGCGTTATCTATAACAACTACTTGGTTGTCAAATTCTACTCACAATGTTGGAGCCCACTTACTCCCGCACATACAGACTATGAGGTTCTGGTGAAGGACCCGTCCAGCTTACCTTTACAAATGCCCAGACAGCCAGAAAATATACTCAAGGCAGAAATAAAAAAGGGCAAAGCACATTTATTCAAAATAATGTCATAAAGTTGCCCAAATGCATTTTAAGTGTTAGCGATAATTTATCAACTGACGTTATTTATTGAGCTTAAAATAGAGCTACTGACAACAGGACCAAAAAAACGGAATAATTTAATATGTTGCAACTAGATCGATTGCAAGTTTTATTTTGATTAAAGAAAGAAAGAAATGAAGCTTAACGTCGCGTCAAAATGGTGGGTAAAGAACAATAAACTTCAGAGTTTGGCAAGTTCTCTTGTTAACATATCTTTTCTTTTCTTTCTAAAACAGGAACTACTCAGATTCAGCTCACATTTTGAGTTAGAAATATTTCTCCCTTGCCAATTGAACTTATGTGAGCAGCTACACCCAGTGCTAAGTCTTGATAGCGACCATCTAAACGGTTGGGCAGGGCCATGTGTTGACATAACCGCAAGCCATAGCTTGCGGTATAATTTGGTATAATTTAACTAACCAACTCGACTTTCTACTGGCTTGCAATCGATTTGCGCCAATTCCGGGTGTGCAAGAGGTGTATTTTTTGGGGTAGAATTCACCCCTTATTAATTTACATTTTTGAAGTTTTATTTTACAATTAATCTATAAATAAAAATATGGATGAGTTTCTTGAAAACTTAACTAAAATTAAATTGTGTTTTTTGTTGATTCTGAGACAGTATCAGTTAATCTGAGGGGAATGTTTTACCTTTTTTTGTCGAGTAAAGTACATAGTATATTTTAGATCAACATTGTTCTAATGAAAGAAGTGGGTCCAGATGCTCGGAAATTCGTTTTTTCGCCCTATTCTTTTCTTCACGTGGTCTACCAATTGATCATTTTTGTCTTGTTTCAAGGTAATGGCCTGGTACAGAATTTTTCTAATTTTTTCGATGCTCTGCTTGTAGAACACTTTGGTTAATAAGTGGAGCAAATAACAAAACATTGTGGCTCTACACTCACTTTAAACCACAGCAACGATACATTTTCTTTACTGCAACTATACTTCTTTCTGAACTCAATATTCTGCGCTGCTGAGAAAGAAAGTATGACTGACTGTGGCATTGCTCTTTTAACAGTCATGCAACTTTTTTATTTGGTTGGATCTACTGTTTATGGTTAAAGTTGTATTTCCCAGAACATTAATGATACATGCAGTAATGTTTAGTTATAGCCAACCAGGAAAGAAAAGAAAGAAAGAAATAGGGCTTAACGTCGCCAGCGGCTGCCAGGGCCATACGCGACGGGACAACCAAATAAACCAACAACGCTATTAATCATTACCTCAAAGGGGTAATCCCATGTGGAAAAAAAAAGAAGCCATTCTTCGCTGTTCCTATTGAAAGATTTTCGAAAAACTACAAACAAGCTTTGGTTCTGCCTGGGGATATTTAAAGTAGATTGGCAGTCGATCTAATAGTCTCTCTTCTTTAAATACATGAACACATAATAAAAGATTAATGGGCAGTAAAATAATGTTATGAATGTCAAGCGGAGACCGACATCAGTGGATGTTTTTAAGCAAAGTGTAACCAGTTATCAGAATTCCAACACAGGGAACTGTTGGTGTCCGACGATCTGTTAACAGCCGCTAAGAAAGCGGCAGAATCCAGTACATTGCAAAATCAAGCAGTAAATCTTGCGCTAAAGACAAAAAGAACTTGATGTTCAAGAGAGACAAACAGTAAATAACAATAAGCAAACAATCCACGTCAAGCGTTTAACGGACGTTTTCATCCTTATTTATTTGATTCTTATAGTTACTGTAAAGAGAATGTGCCGAGTTATCGCCCACGGAACCATTTTATAAGTCCGAGCTCCTTCGGGTCGAGACGACACATGTAGGGGAGCAGAAAATTTCGGAACAACCTTCAACTGTTAAGGCTGGCACAGTAGCGTCTGCTATAAAAATGTGGAACTTAATCATAAATGATTCTTGCGTACTTCAACAGGTGGAAGGAATAACATGGCAGTAGCCTGACACCTTGAATATGACCATGCCTGTCAGCCTGTAGAAATACATCTACCAGATGATGAGATGCTATACATATAGATAACACAGTAGCCTGCCTATTTTCGGCAGAGGTTGTCGAAATAACGACATTTGAGGAGGGAGAAGTGATAAACTCAAACTTTTTGGTAGCAAAATCTAATGGTTTAATTGTATAAGAACTATAAAAAGTTCATTGAGAAAGATTTGGATGCAGCAACTGAAGCCATGGAATCGTGGGCAGGCTCATTAAGAAAAGCAAAATTGAAATAGATGGGAATGGCCAATACACAAGCAGGCAAGACAGGACTGATCCCCCCAAGCCATAGTGCGGCACCCCCTTGAAACATATATGAACCGCCCGAAATATAGCGACAAGACATGAACACATAATAAAGTTTAATGGAAAGTTAAATAATTTTACGAATGTTAAGCGGAGATAGACATCTGTGGATGCTTTAAAGCAAAAAAAAAAAAAAACTTCTAGATTAAGTTCAAAAGTGGCTGTGGGAAAATTGAAAGGGCTGTCCAAACAAGTCCCACAGTCAGTGGCCCTATCCTTAGGGCGCTGTTATTGCTCTCAAATGATTAAAGTTGTTTGGCAGGTAAGTGTAGTGGTTGTAAGTTGTACAGATTGTGCACTGTGATTTAGCAGGAGGTAACTGTGGTAATGGTTCAGATGGATCTCGAGTATTGTCGTAAAACTAGCACTAATTGATTGAGGAATTTCAGCATAGGGAACTGCTGGTAATATGCCGAAGATCTCACTCACGCATTACACCACAAGGAAGTAACTCTCCCTAAGCTCTGCACCTTCCTTGATCGAAAAGGAGTAAAACCAAAATTAAATGCCAAAAGGAAAGAGCTGATTAAACAATTACTAGATTACAGCGAAAGTATCGTGTCCGACGATCTGTTAACACTTTGAATATATGCTTGTAGAGATAAATCTAACAGATGATGAGATGCTATACAAAGATAACACAGTAGCCGACCTATTGACGGCAGAGGAAAGAAAGAAAGAAAGAAA
>JAQGAS010002457.1:0-10442 GCA_034686365.1 Pachymerium ferrugineum
GGGCACTTTATGGCGTAAATCGATTGCAATGTTACCTTGCGTAATTTCGGGTCCTGGAATTAATTCCGGGAATCCATCTTGAGACATGGCGGCACCCACAGGTCAGTTAAACTACATGCAGCTTTGGCGGCCTCCCCTTGTCAGTTATAGTATCACGCAACCCCATACCTTAAATTAAATTGCAGCAATCAGTTTCAAGGGGTTCTTAAAACCTAGGTGTTTGATGACGTCATGTTCAAATTCTTCCTTATCGCACCCAAAACGAACACGCTGTCACGCACGTTGCATTGGTTTCATCTTTCAGTGTGTTTCGCAGTGTGTTTCGCACTCTAAACTGTACATTGGCTGTACGAAGATTGGATTTCCTATCCCAAATCGCCGCTGCCAAATTATTCTGGCCATCCTCAATATCGCTGTACAAAAACACGGGACAGGATTACAGTATCGAACTTGACAAAATCAAGAAGCAGAACTAAAACTGAACAACCAAATTCAGTGGTGGAAACCGTATGGCCTAATTAAACAGGATTTAAAGAGAATCCATCGCATTCACATCGAATTTGAGAATTGGAATCAACGGATATGTTGCGTTATTGCAACATGGGGATCCTACAAAAGCAGAATTTTATTTTTTTGTGGTGAAAATTTCTCATATTACAATCCGAAGAGTGAATACTTTATGGCTAATTTTCTGACGAAGAACGGCAAATTTGATGACTACAAGTTAGTAAAGAAGTTGGTTAACGACAATAACTTCAATCCCCAACTCCCGTTTTACGCTTGCATGTGCCTACTTCTTGGAAGATCAAATTAGACAATTGTGGAATGAATGGCATTTTGATTCCTGTATGCTTAGTGAAAATTCTTACCAAGATTCGGTCCTTTTTTGGTTAGATCGCATGATGGATCCCGCGGAAGGCTCTGAAATTTGGAAACGGGAATTTGAATCTCAAATTTCTTGGGGTGAAGAACCTGCGCTCGTGTATCTGTGAATAAATTAACGACACAACAGCAATCCTTATACGTTGATGGCATAGACAGGATGGCATTCTCCATTTTGCGGTGCAAAAATGCGACTCCATTCCTTTTTTCTTTGCTAACGGTTGAAAAGCAGTGTACCGTACTTAAATGATGTAGTCGCCACTACGAGAAATTTCTCATTTTGATCACTGACGGATTCTTGAATGTTCGTTGCGATAACGAATTTTTTCAAGATTTATTGAAAAAGTTTGAGTTAAAGATGTATTGAGATTTATTGCACACGATATGTAAGAGACAGACAAGATTTTTATAAGAGGGACCCGCGTTTGGTTGGTTCATATTTCTCTGAAGTTTATTTTCATGCTGTTCAATTTTTATGAGGATATTTGAAGAATGAGATTGAGTTGAATACTGCCCGAGTTATTAGAATTTTATATTTTTGGATAAAGCACGAGAGATGAGATTGTGCCTCTATGGTTGTCGATGAAATGCGCTTTGTAAAAATGAAAAGTGGGTAAAAGTTAACAGATTAATACTGAAAATTTTAAAGCGTGACTGACATAACAGTTTGTAATTCTTGTAAGGAAAATAAAAATTTTGAAAATTGATTTACTGTATTCTTGTTAAAAACATTTTTGTTATTTTACAGCACGTTTAAGAATATTAGGTACAAAGCAGTACTGTTGTACCCCGAGAAGGAAAATAAATTTTTTAATCTCATGTTTTTTTTTTTCAATCACTGAAGATGATAGGATTCAATGATTGAAAGTAGAATTCTGTCCCTGGACCCATTTCGTCTCAGATACGTTCAAAAAAGTCTGAAAAAAAATTTTACAATAATTTTATATGTCCTGTACATTATTCCCACGTTTTTGTCAATAGCTAATAATAGATCCATTTACATTGTGTTTCATTCAGTATTGTGCGGTCTGGATTTCTTTTGGTGGGTCGAACCCGCTTCAGCTATAAACCGTTAGTGATGCTTTTTCTTAACTTTTTTCGACCGTTTCATCTTTTTGATTGAGAAACTTTTAAAATTAGAATTCATGGTTTCAAACAGCAATACTTATATATTTTGTGAACATTTTAAACATTATTATAGTAACTTTGTTGGTTAAAATAGTGTTTGTTCTGTCATCTTAATGAAAACTGTTAAAGATTTTATTCATTGTTTTTGTTATCCTTTTATCCAAGAAAATATAATAACGTTTGAATTTAGTCCAAAAACTGTTTGAATTGATCAGGATAATTTTTTTATCAATAGAGGGCACAATGAGCAATGTGTAATACATGAGAGTTTAATCCGCTGCGAAAAATAGTATCATATTAAATAACATGAATGAAAATGTTTTTTGAAAATTCATTTTGGCAAAATGAGCTCATTAATATTATTTCGTCATTTACGTTTACTCTAAAAAACAATTTTTTTTACTGTTAGTTTTAGTTAAATTTGGCAGAATTGGTGCATGAATACGTATCGCGAGTGTTGGTAGTCGGCCATCTTGATCGTTTCACTAAATCACGAGCAATGGGTCTGCGTTACACTGGTTGTGGAGGGAGTATGCAAGAGAAAGAATTTGTTACTGATTAACCATGCATTATAACAGTATATTATATCAGTACATGTTATATTAAATCCTTCCTGTTCCTGCTCACATTTAGATTGGAAGGGCGAAACTTTTTTACCGTTAATATGACTATACCTAGGCCTAACTCTACATCTGACCATGTTGAGTGATGTTCGTATCGAAGGGTAAGATTTACTTATTAAGTAAGAAATTGAGAATTTTTTAATTTAACATTTTACACGTTTTTTTTTTTTTGTGCATCGAAAGGAAAACTGATCAATTTGAAACGAAAAACAAAATTAAACCTTTTCAAAAAGGGTTTAATTTTGTTTTTGCATAATTTGACAAAATCTTTTCAAAAACCTTTAAAATATTATTGCATTAGATTTCGACGATTAACTAAATTTTTGGCTACATACAGGAAAAATCAATTGCAGCATTTTGACTTGCTGCTTGAAGGAAACTTAATGTGGATAATGTTTTACCACTTTCCCACTTCTTGTGACGTTTTGAGGCTGATTAGTTTTAGTTGCTGTTACGGCAGTAGTTCCTCCATTTTGCCATTGGTGAAGATCTTCTGGAGTTCTTGCGTAATTCACTCTTTGACTCTAAAATCCTTGTAACATTTCGAATTCGTTCAAAATGGTGATAACCCTTACGATGGCCATTGGTTCCAAGATAAATTCCACTCTTCATCTCTGCTTATGCTTAACTGGAGGATATATTCGTATTATTGCATGTATCTTTTTGTTTCTTGATCAAATCTGTTATTATTTAGATTTGATTGTTTTGATTTTGTGTTGGGTGTTGCTTGTTTTTTGCTTGGAATTAGTTGTTTTTGTTGTACTTATTTTTCCATCGCAATGGCCCTGCCAACCGCTGACGATGTTAAGCCTTTTTTTTTTTTCCTTCATCAAATGCCATATCACGTAATTTTCTGCCGCTGATCGCGGGCAAAGATCATCTCATCGTCATCATATTTTGGCAAGCCGTTCCTCTTGCTTTTTCTTTCTTTCCTGTGTTTATAAGATGTAGTTCCGTCGCGTATGGCCTTAGTAGCTGCTGTAGACGATTAAAATTTTTACTACTGCAGTTAACCAGGAACGAATATTCTGCTCTGTATAGGTACCTTTTAAAAAAGTCGCCTTTGAATCTCGTTTTTGGATGAAACAACGTCTTTTATTGAATATATATGTATTGATCTACCTTAAAATCTTAATGTGCACTAACACGCTTTGGTGAAAACTTTTTAACAGTATGCACATAAACTATTTTATCAAAGTTTTTCATTACCTATTTCTAACAGGATTAAAACCTTTTTTTTAAAAGCTTTTGGTATTACATTCTATTTATCTTTACTTATCAAAAAAAAAAAAAAAACTTTTTTATCCTTTCACATTCTTGGGACGTTTGGTGGAACGTACCAAACAAAAAAGTCTTGAATGAATTTTTATCTTTTACACACCTTAGTTGTTGAAACTTGAGCATTTCTAGTATTCCATTGGACCTGGATTGATCTCGAACAGCGACATTTTGTTGTTTTAAGTGGCGCAATTTGCATGCTATTCAAATATGATGATGGTGGAATCTTTATAAAATATATAATTGGAGGTGAGCTAAATATACTTCATAAAGCAGTTAGGGCTCTGGTTTTTGTTACTTTTGCCTGAGTACACTTTATGGAACAAGTAAAACATGTCCGACTTCCTACCTCCCCCCCCCCCCCCCCCTGGGTTCCTCTTGGAGGTCTCTTGGCCTCTTTGAAGAGGTGAGATGAAAGCTCTCTTTTAATTGGTTTAAATTATTAGTTTTAGTAAATACGTTTGTGCTTGATTTTACTGATTTTAAATTTGTGTTGATAAGATGTAGTTCTGTCGCGTATGGCTTAATAACTTCTGTCGATGTTAAGCTTGATCTCTTTCTTTCTTTATATAATTGCTGCACTTCAACATCAACGAGAAACCAATCAAGCTAAAGCTTGAAAACGTATTCATGACAACCCCCAAACCAGACGTGACCAGCGATCTAATAATTAATAAAAATGTAAAAAGTTTAAGAAAATACAGTCAATATTGCATAACTGATTTTTGAAATGACTGTTGCGCCATCTGCTGATGGTTCCTAGAGCAGATGAGAAAAATGAAATGAAATGAAATTGCAGAAAACGAATCCTGAGAGTTTATTGAAGAACAATTTGTGTAAGAAAATAATAATGCTACCTTGAACTAGTAAAGTTTTATTATACATTTTATGTTACGGTTTAAGGTGTCAGCAAAAGTTGACTCACTTGCTGTGTATTTACGGACTCCTGCCCTGTCTTTTGGGGTACAAAACAAGCTTATTTGAGTGGCTTCTGGGAAAATCTGAAAAAAAGCACAAAGTCATTCCAGCGAGATTTGACATGTGTTTTATTTAACTCCTAGCTGTGTTTAGGTTACTTAAGGCAATCCCAAATAAGTGTTTTTTTATTTATAATCGAGATATTACGTCTAAGGACATCGTTGGTCTTAATTCTCATGAGATGCTTCTGTCTTTACGGTGGGTTCTTCTCTTAGTTATGCTTGTAGGCCCTTGAGCGAAAACCCTTAGTTTTTTCCCGAGTTTGTGGCTTGAATGATATGCTAAGCTGTCTACAGCTATTTTGTTTGGTATGTTGGTGAGGCAGTTACTGCGTGCCTCCCCTAACTCAGTGGTTTGAATTGCCTTTTTTAGACCTACATTGTGGCATTTAATCTTTGGCAGCAGGATTGCATGTATGACAACAAACCTATCCTTAATATAGTAATTATGTAGTAACCAATTAATAATTAATTTAATTATTGTATTAATAAATATACACTCTAGTGTACCATCACAGACACATTATTATCATAACAACAGACTTTTAAGTTTTGAATTTGCAAATGGATAGGTATCAATTTGCAAATTCCACTTCTCCAGACACCAGACGTTTCACTGAAATCGTCTGCCATTTTCATCAACCCAAAATCTGCTATCTTAATCCTCCACATGCTAAATTATAATTTATTTTAAAAATCAAAAAAAGCCCACTCTAAATTGACGCTTAGTAAGCTAGGCATCTAGCTAGTCAAAGTTGTAAGATAAAAAAGGATGCCAAGTAAAACAAAACAAAATGAAACAACACACAGCTTAGTTGGTGCCAGGCAGTGTCTGTGTCACCGGATATTGGAAGAAAATAGTCTTGTGGATTGCGATTCTTTTTGTTGGCATTTGGTATATGAAGCTAAGATTGAAGGCTGTGTGTTAATTCATTTTGTTTTGTCTTACTTGGTTGGCATCCTTTTTTATCTGACAACTTTGACTAGCTGATACCTAGCTATGCTTCAATTTGCAGTGGGTAGTACACGTTTGCACGTCCTTCGACCATCGTTTTTAGCAGTTTGGGAGCCCTACGCAGTTCAGAAATGTGCAGGCCCCGGATGGGAGGGAATAAGGATTAGGATGTAGTCTGAACTGGATTGGGGCCCCCTCACGGGTGAGGCCCTATGCGGTTGCGTATCTCGCGTATGCCTAAGAACGGCCCTGTCATCTATGTGGGTGTCAGGCTGTGTCTGTGTCAACGGATATTAGGAGAAACTAGTCTTATTGATTGCGATTAATAATGTAGATCATGCACACAAGTTGAATAAACTGCACTGTGTTGGGAAGGACTGGTGATTCGGGGTTAGTTGTAAGGTTTTCGCCTGAGTCTCGTTTGCGATGTTTGTTGTAGTTTCTTTTCTGGTTCAGTTTCTGGCTGGGTTTAGTTTAGCTGTGGCTTTGTAGCTTGACTTGCACTTGCCGTGTGGCCTCAGTAGCTGGCGGCATTTAGCTTTATCTCTTTCTCTCTCAAGAATTAAATAACTGATTATAGCCTTGTTGACCATAGCCTTGTTGTTTTCAATTGCCTCGACCTCTTGGCTGGACTACTTGAGAATATATGGGCACTGGTTGTATCACAGAATTATTATTCATTTGCATCAGTACCAAATTCGGCTGATAAATGCTATGCTGCAACTGTCAAGTGTTTAAGTTTTTCTACTTCTGTAACCAAATCAGTATAATTTGTTGCAGTACAGATGCATTACAACCATTTGTTGGTTGCTTTTGTTGTGTTTTCACCTGTAAAGTTGATAAAATTGATTTCAACATGACTGATCAGCATAAACGAACTTTATACTTCACAATCCTTCTATTAGCATCTCTTTTTCTCTTGAAAATCCACTTGCTGTCAACAATTTTCTTGTTGTGGGGACAGTCTACAACTTTTTAAACATTTCTTTTCAACATAGCAATCTCAACTTGCATTGCTTTAGCCCATTTTGTTGCATCTGGAATATTTAAGGCATCTTCATATGTTAAGGGATCAAAATCTTCTAAATTAACCTTTAATGCATCTTGAAACTCGTCTTCTTCAATGTCGTCTGTTGTATCCTTAAATTGTTCTTCATCACTTTCTTCTTGAATATTGTCGAGAAGTAATTGTTGTTGAAATGGAGCTTTCTTCTTCCAGTTGGCCTGTCTCTTGTGCTCATGGGTCACTGTGGCCCTTGTTGCCTTCAAAAGTTGTCTTTCAGATCAATATGGGTGTTTTTCCTTCAACTTGTAAAACTGCTTTGTAACAGCAGCCCCCTGTGGTGGTGTGGCCTTGGAAGGTGCTACTGCATTTTGGGCGTGTGCCACCCCACCCCCCTCCCACCTTAGTTTTGTTGTTGGTTTATTTGGTTGTCCCGTCGCGTATGGCCCTGGCAGCCGCTGGCGACGTTAAGCCCCATTTTTTTCTTTCTTTCTTTCTTTCACCCCACCTTACACTCGGGTGACCAGATTTTCAATCTGTGGAATTGGGACAATTTTCCAATATGGCCGACGAACCCTTAATTTTACCTTCAGTGGGGGAGGGGAATAAAAATGCAATGACACGTGGGCATTGGTCACGTGACATGGCCTATCTGGACAAGTAACAACAAGATTGTATGATGTATGACCCAGTTCATAGGTCACAAACAACCAATAAGATAATTACCAGTCTACAATGCCTGTTGCCACTCCACTCTATAGATCACCTGTAAAACTAATTAGAAAAAGTAAATATACCCATCTGGCCATCCCAAACGTCAGTAACTGACTAAGAATAATTACTGATCATACTTTCGATAAAAACCAGGACAAATCGCCATCCCGAAGAAATTTCTCGGGACAGCAGGACCTTTCCCCAAAAACCGAGACATGTCCCGGGAAACTGGGACGTCTGGTCACCCTACCCTACACTAACATATTCAAGGCAGTGGGCTAGCTCCCCTTGTGGGCGAGCTTTTGTCAGCCATAGTGGTTAGATTTGCATCCTGCCACCTGGCCTTTCAATCTCCTAAATCAGAGGAATTGCTCAGAGAAGGGTATGTCCATTGGCATGCGGCCCTTGCCCCTGCAATTGTTACAGATTGAAATAAATGCCCAGATCTTATTGGCCTGTGCTTCCATTTTGTTAGTCACACTGCTTTAAAATCACGAAATTAATATCTTACCTGTAGCTTGTGACCTGTGGCCTCGCCGAGGAAGAAGTAAATGTGAAGGTGACTATATTTACCAAGCGAGGGCGCTACCGAACAATTCGGTCCATTTCAGTTTTAGGGATAGGATTGGACTACCTTACATACGGCACATTCATTCTCTATAGATTCTATTCCTGTATTCAGTTTGTGCAGAAGTTGAAAAGACAAAAAAACTTTTCAATTGAGCACTAGAAATAAAAATACAAAGGTAACCGTGGTGATCCACTAGACCTTTGGAAGTGACCAATACTCGTTTTTAGGTCCTATATATAATTTGTATAAGTGTCTTTAGGTCCTCTGGTCCCATATGGGACAGAGGCCACTTGTTGGCCCATAGGACACATTTATAAGAATGTAAAAGGGCATGAGTGACAGCACAGCAAAGTCATTGGCCAACACTACCTCTTTTTTTCTCAGAAAGGGCTAGGCTCAGTGTCTGCTAGGCGACGTTTCGGCCAGCCCTCCCTCCTGTCCACTGTTCAATTGTCTAACTTCTGAATGGTTAGATCAAAATGGGATGGAGGCCTCGCCTCTTGAACTCTGACAAAGGAATGAAATTATCCTCTATCAACTCGTACGCCATATATTTTCTCAATACCTTAGTAGGAACAGGAAGTGCCACATTTCTATGATGCAAATAACTGCGAAAATAAAGAGCACAGCACGGACCACAAGAGGATACATCTGGCCTTAATAATATTGCAGCCGATGTTCTAAGCAACCCTTTCAACTCAAACGGCCACTTTAAAAGATCAGATTCCAGCACCAAATGTCACCGAATTCGCTAATAAGGGTCGTTTTCAGTATAATCCTCCACCATAGAAGGATCATAATAAACTATTCTGGGGGGGATACAGGCGAAAATCAGCTATCGCCAAAATCCAAAGCGATCAGAAAGAGGGATCAAAAAGACCTTTATTCACCGCCATCCGACGTCTAACCTGCTTTTATAATAATTGAAAGCAGCTCGGGTGTCATGCACCATCAACAACTGAAAAAAATCAGATTTATAAAAACAGATACGCGGGGTCATCCCTCTCAATCAAATCAAAATACACGCTCATGCACGTGTCAAAAGTAAAGGCTGGCTCTAAATATGATTCGGAAATCATGGCTCGAAATTTATGCATCGGAACCACGTACCCTCGACGACTTATCACCACATGATCATCACTAACTTGCAAAAACGAACCTAATCTATGAAAAATAACATCCTCTGGCGTGTACCAGTATGTCATTACGTCACCCTGTTCAACTATCAACATGCTAAATTCTACTGATTATTGATGTTGTCCACGTTTAGCAGATGTCTGCTTCTGCTCATACAAAGAATGTGCCTTAATCACCTTCGTTGAATCCATCACTACTGGAAGATGCCCCAGATGACAAGACTCCCAAGTTTCAGGCTTCTTCCACCCTTCAAGTAATTCTTGTGTTCGGCTAGTGTTGGTCTTTTCCAACCGTTTATCTATTCGATCAATCTGACGTTTCATTTCCAACTTAATCAATCTCTGGGCTGGCTCACCGGCGTTTTTCTCCCTTTTTTGCCACTTGTAAAGAATATTCTGGCGTTTTTTTTGAAGACAAACCTTCCAAGGATATTCTTTCCCGTGAAATCGGAGGTTTTTCAACTTTTTTCTCCACCGACATCACCAGAACTTGCATGAACTCTTCTGAAAACATGTAACCATGAAACCTACTAAATCGTCTATTATGATTTCTGTAATTAAACGATCATGTATGTGAGGGTAGATTCTCCTTTCCTTCATCTTCTCTGGATCAGGACCCAGCGCCGATGGCTTCTCTAATCCATGCTCAAGTTGATACAAAAGCGTCATTTGCATTAGAGTTGGCTTTGGTATCGGCCAAGCTTGTCCTGGAAACAATTCTTCCCAAAGTGGTTCAAAACGTACAAATTCCTCAATCTAATTTTATATCCACCACTGAAAACAGGTTATGTCAGACTCGGATAGTGATAACGAAATTTCTGAAGCATGCTTTCGGTGTGCTTCGTCGGCATCTCGCGCTAAGCGGGAAGCAGCGGAGTGCGCTGATGAAATAGTTGCCGAAATTCCAGCTGCGAGTGTTATGGTAAAGAAATAGGGTTGGGGACCGATTTAGGGACAAACCTGGCCGCTGTAGGTCGCATGGTCGCGAAAAGATATAACCGGTTCGAATATCATATATTATTCACAGAATATGATCGGTTGGTCTTAAATTCATAATGGTGCCACTTTGTTTACATCCGGGTACAGGTGCACAGGCCTCGATTTGAGATTAACCGGTCGTATCCACGTGAATAATATATGGTAATCGAACCGGTTATGTCCTTTCGCGACCATGC
>JAQGAS010002458.1:0-10441 GCA_034686365.1 Pachymerium ferrugineum
CCTGAATGCGTATGGAATATTAAAAAATAAGTTGAGTGTACGTCATTGATCAGATTATAATGGTGGTTGCAATAGAACAATTAAGTTAAAACAAATGCATGACGTTCGCAGATGATAGGCGGGATAGGTAATTGAGATTACATTTTCGTTTAATGAATTTGAAATGAAATGAATGAACTACTTATTTTGCATATAAATTACAAATTTTTATGATTAAAATATAATGAAAATCAATACCTGGCTCAAAAATGTTAATTTAACTTTTAAATTAGTTTAAATTTTGGCTAAAACGAGCAAGTGGAAATACTTAAAACATTTTCGCTACAGAACTCAAGTATAATTTTCTTTCTCTTGACATGTTTCTGAGGTCCTAGACGTTCAAATCCTATTCGAATAACTTCCAATATACCGAATTAGATTTCAAGCAATGAACACTGGCAAAGAACAATGGAAACCACCAATCCCAGATTTCAGTAAATTTATGGGAAAAGTGTCAACTGACCTCAACCTACCACACTTAACCGTGTTTCAGCTATGCTTCAGAAGCTCAATTTCTACCATGACTCTTTACTTGGTGATTTATAACCAGGATTTTGCTTTGGACACTTCTATTTGTACTGTCACAACTTAGATTCTACTTCAACATGATCTAAAGAAGTTAGAAGGGTGTCCCCAAGCACAAAGACTTCAACCCAGGAGGAGACCCTTCAAAAGGCAATGTCCACTCAGTTGACACAAGATTGAGTCGAAGCAAAGTCTTTCATCCGGGATAAAAGTTTTAAAAAAAGCTAAGGATATGTTGCGTAATTATTTCGCTGATAGAATGTCAAAGTTTGTAACAGTCAGAACAAATGAACTTCAGATGACAAATGATACTTTAATTACGAGAATTCCCCAGTTTTCCACTCATTATAACTAAAGTCTATCATTAGAGACTAGAGGTTTCCATTTAAGACAATGTAGAGAAAGAGAAGGTCAATTTATTAGTGTGATGTCACAATTAAAATAAAATGAATAGTATCTCATTATAATGTGCGTCTTAGTAAAAAAAACACAGTGTAAGTAGGCAATAAGAAGTAATTCGAAGACCCACTTTTTGGAGACAATTTTCTTTTGTAATAATGGAAATGGAAATAGAATCTTATACTTATTTCTCGATCAGGTTCAAAGTAATGGGGTTGTCGATTAAAAGATAGCATTACAAATTATAAATAAAACATTGTAGGAGAAAAGAGTATTTCAGTCTTTGTGACGGTAAATATGTAACACAATCTGCAAGCCAAACTTCCGAATGCGTGGTGAATTACTTATAATCCATTGCAACACATTTGTCATTGTCATCAACACCTGACTGGTGGTTCTTAAAAATTTCTTAACTTTCCAGAAGGTTGTCAATCATGATATTGTTACTGCTGAGATAAAATTCGTTAAAGGGTCACTCAACCCCTGAGACAAGTTGGGTTAAATAAAAGATTGCAGTCGTCTAATTACGTATGCAATACTTTTAAATTTCTTATTTTGACCGTAAGTTTGTTTAAAACGAAAACATTCCATAATGTGATCTAAACCAACCAATGGCATCAATTTTTGTGGTCGGGATGGGCCACCAAATAAAAATTAGAGGCCGACAAAACAGAGAGGATAAGAGCATGCATGATACAGCCACCAAAGCCAAAACGTCATCGTCAAAAATAGCTGTCCCTTTGTAACGATCGGTGTTGCGCATGATATGACATCTCTATTTTGTGACTCGAAAGGTTGTTTTATTCTTGAACTCACTCCCGCGGCAAATAGGTTGTTAATGTGAATTCCTCATCATCCACCACATAAATAGTTCGGAATAATTTCGTTTTTAGTTTTCAATCAAAGAATCTAACCTTTGGCTTAGCGAGCCACACTATTTCTTCGTAATGTATCAAATAAAATCAACTTGTCTCAGGGATTGAGTGTCCCTTTAATACAAGATTCACCTTTCGTTCAGCTCAATACATGGATATTCTATTTTTTAAATAATTGGTTGTTTTATTTCTACATGCGGATAACCAAAACAAATTTTAATTAAGTCGTTCATTATGTTTTGTAAAATATTTCTTTTTAAAACAACTCTCCTGTTGTTAATTATAACGTAAACAAAACCCAAACTCAGATGTATTATTTCTTAAAAAGTAATTTGAAATTTAACACTCTTCATCACCCACCTTGCACCAAAAATAACAGGGTGGACAAATTACAAAATCAATTTTTAACCTCTCAGTTTACCTGTTTTAAATGAATGTTTACAAACGTGAAAAGTATACCTAACTTGTTGACAGAACATTCAATAACTTAACCTGCAAAAAATTCAATAGCACCACGAGGACACAATGCCTTTTAATTTAACCTGCAAAAAACTCGTTCGCTTTAAATTGATTTCTTTTTTCAACCTAGACCATTACTCACGAAAAGAAGACTACCAAAAAGCATTACGTCAAAGACAACCAGCCGTGTACAATTGGGCTGAAGACTCATCAGACGATGACTGAAAACGCGAATTTCAACCGACCAAGTTGTATAATATTTTATACTGTTTTGTTGTCACATGTGGTCTTCAAGAGAGAATAATTCAACCAATATTTTTCTCCAATTGATGTTTGGTGTTCCATCGCTTGCGATGCCACATGGATGTATTTAAGGCTATAGTTCAATTTTCTCTTTTGACAAAAAAAAAAAGTCTTTCTCTTTGCATGATATCTATTTTGCTCATTTTTTCTTCGTGAGTAGATAATACATTTATTGCATCATCTATTTGGTGATGTCAATGAGCAGCACAATATTTGGTGCTCATTTATTACTCGCAGTTTGAATATATTATTATATTAAATTTCTGTGTTTTTTGAACTTTGTAAAAAATTAAAGGTATTTTAAAAATATATTATTACCTCTTTCTTTCAAAACTTTTTTTAGTGTTTTTGCTGTAATATAGCCTTGTGTCTCCCGCCGCGTTTGAACTTTAACTGACGCTGGCGTAAAGCTTTTTTTCTTCTTCAATTCACCTCTAACCTTCATCTGGTTCTTGCGTGACTCACGGTACAATGCAAATCAACTGACCTTTTAGGTTTGACATTTGAAAAATTTAAACTTTGATGATGTATGTAACTTGAGAGTGATGCTACTATAAATGGTGTATTTGAGGTTGTGAGGATTCGCGGGTAGTATTGCCAAAGATTTAACTTCAGCAAGTGCTCAGTTACAATATTGAGTCTGAGTGTTTTGTTTACCCAGGGCAAACGTCATAAACCTTTCCGGTCCTTAAGCTGGTCTATGCAAGAAGATTACTTAAAAAGCTTGTCTCCCAGATGTTTACTGCTAACCAGATTACAAAATGGATCTTATCTTTCTTCCTGTCATTTCTAAGTCATTTTTAATTCTTCATATGAAGTCAAACCATACAGAACTTAACTTCTACATGATGCCCCCTTACAAAACCCAATCAGTTTAACTCGGTCAAGGAAAAATGTCATTGACATTTTACAATATTTATACAAATCTATCGAAGGAATGTAAAAGCTAAATTAGCACTTGTATTTGTATTAAAGTAAAGCCAAAGCATGGAGTGAAGCGTAATTTTACATCAAACTAATGAGACAACCGAGAAATCTCCAAGGGAATATTTGTTTTGATGCTCCGAACGTATCAATACTAATTAAGCAAAACCGATCCAATTGCTTTAATTCGTTGTTTACTCAAAGCTCAATCATTATACGGAAATGAAATAAAATTTTAATAACCTATTAAGCAAAAAAAAAAAAAAAAAAAAAAAATCGCCGTACTTAAATCTTTTAACAAATTCATCGTAGGATTAATTTCAAACTAAAACTCATTCAACGCAGAGGAGTTCTTGAATATTTGCACTGAAGTTCCCAAAAGTCCTTTTTTCCTTACTTTGATTCTTAAGATCATTCCAATGGTAAATCAATCCCAACAATCTGAATTGCCTGAGGATTTGTTGTATAATATGTCAAGCGTATACGGAGTGTATACTCGAGATAGGGAAAGAAAAATGTTTTTAACCTACGAGTTGGAATCCTACACCCGTAAACAAGGCCAGAAAAAATTACTCAAAGACTGTTGAAAATTATTTACTTCTAATTCCGAATTGGTAAATATTCTAATCAGAAAATAAAGAATACATTTTCCAAGAATTTAAATTTCCCTATTACTATTTCAAACAGATCATCCACACGATAATTCTGAAAATACTAATCAAAAATCTTTCAAAACGTTGTCATTGTGTTGCCAAAATTCTCCAATCGAGCCAGCTGCTTCACAAACACCTGATTATTCGAATCCGGATTTGGCTGACCACAATTGTCCATCCAACCTTAAAATATAAGTAATCTTTACATTTGGCAACCTAATTAACCACCAGAATTACGCCCACAAAGTTTTCCTATAAGGATGTGTACGTGCGCAAACGACTAAAGGTTTTATTTTTATATTTTCGCTTGCGTAGTTATTTTTTTTTAAAAAAAAAACTTCATTTCTGTAGCATTTAGATTATGGTACAAAAAATTTCAAGTGGAATTCAAATTGGTTTAGGTAATGAAGTCTTTTAGAAAGATCTTGCACACCGCCTTTTTATTATGGCGGCAGCTTCTTAACTATCAAATTGAATATAAAATTACAGTAGTACTTTTGACATTAGGAGGAAAAAAATTCTTTAAATCCACGACCAAATGTTTATAATATTCATCGGGTACTTTATTTAATTTCATTGTAATTCCACAGGGAGAAATGCAATTTTATAAACTTTTTTTTTTTTGCTATTTATACTTTATTTCCATCTTTTAACATTTATATGTTGCATCAATCCAGAAAAGCTCTGAAAATTCAAGGCTTTTCAATTTTAAAGCATTTCAACATTTCTTAAAGTTGTTGCAGTAATATAACAACTTTCACAACAATCTTGGAAATGAAATTGATTTTCGCAATGATTTCTTTTCAATGTATAGGAACCAATTCGTTCCATCTGACAACAGCGAGACCAAAATGTAGAGTCATCGGGGCCCTATTTTTGTGTTGTTCGGGAAAAAAAAGCCAGCCATTCGAAATCAAAAATAAACCACTTTTACCGACATTTTCAATTTTCTATTACTTACTACAAAACCCAAAGATTAAATCTGTCAAACAAGAGTATTTTGGAGTTGCCTCTAATACTCATAACAGTTGGCAATTTCATTAACTTCCTGCTGTCAACAAACACCAATACAAATACTTAGCTTTCAATGATTAATACGATTTTCTGAATTTATCAAATTAATCTCAACTACATTTCAACTAAATTAGTGATGAAAAATTTATAACCTTTAAACTTAATCATTCCCTTATCAAAATCTATTAATGTCTAAAACAAATCAATACAGAAATTATAAGGTCGTGTTTAAATTGATTCTAAAGCCGTTTCTGTGGTTCTTTTCTCTAAATTTAAATTTTTCAATGATTAAAAATCTTCACTGAGTAAGATTACTTAGAAGTCGTCACCACAAAACTAATTGATTTGACGTCCAAATGATAGTAATATAGGTTTTTAACTTTCACCAGTAATTGATACAAGCATAAAACCGTTTATAAACACAGCGTATGACATAATTTACGATCGTGAATTAAAGTATTTTGGATATCCCTAAAAGTTACAATACAAAACTTAATACGTCAGCTGACTCAAGAATAGATTGAAGCAAAAATTGAGTTATACAAGAACGTTAAATGATGGATTTATCGATGTCTGTACTACGGCATTCGTTGTGGCGCAACCCACTTTCTCCACAGCACTCATCAAATCGCTTCACCTGGCACTGCATAACTAAAACGACTTAAGTCTTAAACCAAACTGCTGTCTGTTAGGAAACCCACGAAAGTGCGGCCATTGACTAATTAAAGATGGTCAACTCTAATTAAGCAGTCAACTAATCCACATCTTGAAATGACATAAATAGATTTCGAACAGCCTGGACATTGCCCAATATTAACACACGAGACACTTGAACTTTTAATCTCCTCCGAATGATAAAAATCTATAAGCTATAATCTTCCAATAAGTCTTACGTCTTGAGCATTACCTTGTTTATTTACGTCAGCAATAAAATGTCAAAGGTTAAGCCGCCATACAAGCTTGTTATAAAGATGCCAATCTCATCAATCGTCATATTATGCACAGTTTCAAAAAGAAAAAGACAAAACTTTGAATAGTTATATCACAAAGAAGTTTAGGAATAACTAAATTTTAGAATAGCATGTTCCAGTTGGATTCATTTTAGATAGTTGCAATATGCAAATCGAGGTTTGCTGAGGTCTTACTTCACATATAAGCTAAAGTTAAAGATAGGGAGGGTGTTTTACTTAAGTGGTAATAAGAATGTGAATTGGGGATTTTGTGAAATCTAATTTGCACACTAATACCTTGGGTTTAAGTGATGTTTATTCGGAGTTGCACATTAATTAATCGTGTCAGTTGTGAACAATTAAACCCCAGATGTAAATAATTAGTTGTAATTAGATGCGTATTAAAACCCTGTCAAGGACAATAGGAGATTTCGAATAGGTCAACTTATGGTGGTGATGGCTATGATACTTCAACTGTTCAGAACGACGTGAAAATCAATTAACTTGGAAAATGAGAGTTTTTAAGGAAGAACTAAAAGAATACTTGGTTCGAGTCTAAATAGTATAGGATAACCTCACGGTTTCTGAAGGCCAAGTTCAAAATAAATGAAACAAATAAAGACTACTTCCTTCAAAATACCGAAACAAATCAATAAACAATCAACTTGTTTTCCCCTCTATTCTCTCTGTCGACAAATTTTATTATAGAGACTTGTCCTTTAACACCCTTTTTAGAGAAAATGAAACAAAATAAGTGCAAATTAAAATTTCATGCAAGAGGATTACTCGAAAATACCCTTATGAAAGTCGTTGTAATTGAATATTGTAAGTTTAATTTTAAACTTAGAAGTTGTGATTTTGAAGTTGCACGTTCAAGCGTTTTTCAATTCTCCTGACATTTCGCAAGTTCACACGCTGCAATGCAACCTTACAGAAATCAATTGAAAGTTTTTTGCAGCAATAGGAAGCAAATGAATTGGAAAATCCACCTGCCAATTGTCTTTTTCTTTTTTTTTTTTAAGTAGGAAATTCGTTTGATCACTCTTCCTCTTGCCACGAAAAAAGTCTCAAATGATGTTTTTCATTGAGCTGTAGTAATTCTCGCTCCTTTTTTTAGAAGAGGCTTTTTCAACCGTATTATCACAGAAAAATTACTGACTCTATTATTAAACTTAGCAAAAATTTCTCAACTATTGAAAACCGAAAAAATTTCCAACTCATAATGATGGTTTCTACCTATGTATCGCGTGACCACCCTATGGCTTCATAGGTACTCAAGGCCGCCCACGTCGCACTTATAGCTATAATAAGGGTTTTGCCCAAACTCCTTAGCATCAACCTCAAAGTGAAAACCTTAAGTAATTGCCTGCAACGTTGAAGTTAAAGGGACACTCAACATTTTTGACAAGTTGGTTTAAATAAAAGATTGCAACCACCTGCAATGCTTAGTTTATTTTTAAATTTTTGATCGATAGAAGCTTGAAAATGCCGGGTCAATAACTTATTACTTTTGTGGGTTTAGGTCTGCGGTTGCAAAACCAATAGAAGTTTCACAACCTTTAACTATACCTAACCACCATCACCAAAATGAGCATTTCTAGTATGCTATTTTTCAATTTTTTGCTTGGAATGAAAGATTAAACTTTAAATTATTAAACAACTTTGTTGTTGGCTAAAAAGTTTAGCTACTTGATCGGGAGCGCATCCGAGATGTAGAGCAAAAAAAATCGGTGATTTTTTTTTATTTTGGTCCAAAACATCCTAATGGGGCAAATAGTTGCAAGTGGTATAGAGCTCATTATTTTGAACTTATAAATTGCTTCACTAGTATTTCGCAAGTTCAGACTTACATTATACCCAACATAAAAAAAAGTTTTTAATACTATTTATGTACTAAGTAATAAAGTTCTGGCGTAAAACAGGTGTTCCAATTGAACTGATAAGCAAGCTTATTGCCATTTTAAAGCAGACCTAAATAAAAAAAGTGTGCAAAGTGATTGGCTTTTAGGCATATTCAATATTCAAACTATTGATTCATTTAAAACTTTAAACTCTATTTAGAGTAGATTTGCAATTTTTTGAGAATAGAAACTGCACACAAAATGCCATTATCTATTAACAGAAATATTGCCTTTTAATAAAAATTCCTTTTCTTTCTAATTTTAAATCGTGTTTTTACAGAATGAAGTGTGAAGAAACCCTGTCTTCACCCTTTGTCAAACGTGACACAAATTCACTAGAGGTAACGTTTCACCCGGGAGACGCGACAAGCAATTTACTTTGGTTACAAATTTCTTACTTCATTGTCTTTAAATTTGTTGAATCAGGCAAATAACAAAACTAATTTCCTTCCATGCCTATCAAAAAAAAAAAAATAAAAAAGAAAAAAATTAGTCAAACTTTCATGTTACAATTTCCTATTTCAAGAAAATTAAGTTTTTATAGAAAAAAAATTAATTATCAAAAAAACTTTTTCAATTTCTAAGAACTCCTACAGTCCAATCATATCTTTTACATAGAGATCTATGTACTTATTTTCACTTTTGTTTTTTAAAGACAATACCATAGAACTGAAAAATAAAAAAATTGTGGTATGGAATTTAATAAAGTTATCTTATTTCAATCTATGCCTTCCTGAGAAATATCGCATGACTACAGCTATCAATTAGCATTCAATTTGCAGTCCAGAAAAACATCATTTTTCTACTAAATATTAAAATAGATTTACATCAAACCTTTTGTTAGAAATGCAGATTAAGCAAACACCCCTTGAAACCCAAGGGGAAAAACTCTTATCAGTGTTAAAAATGTGGTTGAGAGGTTTCTGAAACTGACAAATTAGGACACAACTAAATCTTGATGTCAGTCACGAACAGCAAGACAAAGCCAGGTCAAGCAAGACATGAAAAATAGGTTTAAATCTAAAAAAGTTGTTTGCGAATAAGATAAACAACTATAAAACATTGAAAATCTGTTGTGGTCGACATCGGTGAAATATTGTCAACACGTGGACGTGAAATTTTTATAAGGCACACAGATTACAAAGTTCTTATTTCGTAAGGAAGAAATGGATAATGAAAAGATGAAATTTTGAAAAATTAAATTCTTTAAATTAATATGTTATGAAGTAATTCAAAAATGTTTTGAGTACAAGTGTAAATTTACAAAGTTTAAACCTCAAATTTTAATTTCTCCAGCTTGTCAATACCGTTAATGAAATATATTTTAATTTGACTAACCAGAAGACTGTTTTATATGCGTAGCATATCCCTGACCAAACACTTCGTGCCTCGAATTAATCATGTTTCTTTTTTTTTATTATTATTATCGTTAAAGATACTTATTTATTACCATGATCGCCTATTTTTCGCCGCATGACAGAAGCTTTTTGTGACATTCTTTTCTAGGAAAAGTTATGAATTGCAGGCTTAACTCTACAAATTAATTTACGAGAAAGTGATGTAACAAGTCTTGATTTATATTAAGGTTAAACTTCCAAGTAGAACAAAATTAGTTTTGGGACTATCAAACCAAATTCACGCAGGGAAATGAAATTTAAAACTTTTTACAATTCGTGAATGGGTTCCACGTGGCTTCCGAGGCCCCGATTTTATTACATTGAACTGCAAATTACATCTTCAAAGTACTTTTCATCCTCAGAATTTTTTAAAATTTGAATTTTAACATCTAAACGATTTGAATTTCTAATAGATTAGCTTCTTCTTTCGAATTGAAGTAAAGCACTTCAACTACTAATCTGCGCACAAGTTTTACATACTTTTGTGTCTGCATTGGGAATTTCGATTGCCTGTTGAGGTTGGTTTTAGACATAATCAATCAAAAAAAATCAAAATATGTTTAAGAGTTTATTGCTATATTTTTTTTTAGAATATTACCTACCTTTAAATTGAAATGGTTACTAAAAATAATCATTTAAACTATTCCGTTTTTAATTCAATTTGAAATTCTTAAGCATTTACATCTGAGTAATTTAAGGAAATAACTCGTTTTGCCCCAACTCAAATGTCACTGCTTCACCTAACTAAAATTTTTCAAGTATAGTCCGTGTAAAGATAAATGAGTATTTTCGGACAGAGTTATCAAATAAATATGACGGTAAACCTTTAAGTACATGAAAAAGATGTTAGAGGGTCACGGAACGGGCCTAACAGTTACCTTGCCCATATAGGTTTACCACCTTCATGAACCCAACCTTCAGCCCTCCCTCATTAGCTACTAGAAACACGTCGATACTCCGCCTGAAAAAATCTTTCTTTGCTTCGACTGTACATACGATGAC
>JAQGAS010002459.1:0-10430 GCA_034686365.1 Pachymerium ferrugineum
AAATCCACCTGGTAGTACCGACGCGCCACCATTGTTAGAACTGCGGCCATTATTAGAACTACCGAAGCGACTTCGCCCCATTGACTTTACATTAATTTAACGTAATATTAGAAAGTTACACACAATTTTAAAATGTTTGAACTCACTAGATGCATTCAAATATTAAACTACACGTGGGTTTAATAGAGTTTTACAACTTTGACGTCACATTTGTAAAATGATTAACACAGCGCATCGTGAAAAATGACGTCACAGGTTGTAGAACTGACCTAAGCCGCTGTGCAGTTTAATATTTGAAAGCAACTACTATTTTTCAGGATTAAGACTACAGGCAATAAGTCGCTGTTTAAATAAACTACAATTTAGATTAGATCGAGTGAAACATTCTTTCGGTGGCCGTTTTGTCCCTAAATCGGCATTAACCACATTTAAAATTGCCGCGCTTTGCAGACCAACCAAAAGCATTGTGGGAAATTTGTTGGTTAATTAGTGCGTCATATTCACGTTGCAACGTGTTCGGACACTACTTGAATCGCAGTACCCACGTTTACATTTCCAATCAAATCTGACTGTAGATTAACAAGAAACAAACCTAACATGTCTATTTGTAACAGGTAAGTTAATTACACTACTATAATCGTTACCCATGCCCGACATTTTTTCAACTAAAATATCGACTTTTTTAAATTCCGTAAACCATTATTTTCCTGAAATAACAAAGAACCAAATTTTTTTTTAAATTTCAGATGCCTGTTAAGCGACGACGATACTCTATTCAACGCCCCATGTGGTTGTACTTTCTGTACTAAATGTATTTCTGATTGTCACCTGCAACAAACATCTTTGTGCGAGAAGCATGAAACAAACGTTGAAGGTAAACGATCCAACCACAAAAAGATGAACAAGAATCACAAAAGGACGTCAAATCTTCTTCCAAATGTTCACCCCTATCAGGACGGCGCCCAATTTAGAAGCGGAAAAATAAGCGTCTGTACCTCGTGGTAAGTACCTCGTACTTTTTACATAACAAATAGAAATAATAAAAAGATTAATTTTAGAATTCCAATTACTACAAAGACTGCGCATGCGCAAACAAACTCTACCCGTGTAAATTTTATAACATAGGATGTGACTTTAAGGTAATTTATTTGAAATGAAAACCGTTATGACGTTTTAATTAAACACGTGTTTTAGGGATGTGGTTTGGAACTTGAAAAACATGAAAACGATGTTCAAATCCACGTGGATTTAGCCCTTGGTGCTAACAACCGAAATAGTCAAGTAATGTACATAAAAACTTTGTAATTGAACAGTTTTAAACGAAATTGAATATTCAGCTTGAGGACATTCAAGAAATGATGGATAAACGTTGTGCAAAGGTTGAAGAAAATTTAATAGAGAAATTGAAAAAAACCAAAGAGGAATTAAGCACCGATATGGGTAATAAAAATAAAAAGTTTACTAACATTATAATAAGCTAAATGAAATTTTAGTCGAAACCCAGAATAATCAAGCCGAACTTGTAAAAGTTCCATGTCGTAGTATTAGACTAGGCTCGTTTAGATTTTCGCCAAGTAAACCTGTATCTGTAGCAAAGGATTCGATTCTTTTACATGCAACTAATATTGAAGGTATGGCTTCGCGCTTCGGCAACTACTTATTATTAAACTTAAGAAATTTTTTTTTATGTAGACGAATTTAACATCACGCTTCCTATTTCGTTTGATGAAATAGTTAAATTAGAGTTTTATTTGAAAGATGATATGCCTGTACTATTTCTGCAAACGACAAAAGAATGTGCCGATTACATGTGCACGAACTTACATCTTATTGAAGGAAGCGATACTTATTACAATCCTACCGGAAAAGGTAAAGTTTTGAAGACTTGTTTTTCGACATTAGTTACAATTTGTTTACTTTGCTAGACGAAACGCAGAAAAGAATAACAATTTTACCCGAGATTCTGGACCAGCTGCAAAAAAATTGTTTACGTCGGATATTTTTAGGTCCGGACTTTGAAGACAGAAGAGTCAAAGTTCTTAATCATTCGGAAGCAAATTCTATATTAGTTCAATCGACGCCACATGTAGGTATTAATTCACGTTTATTTTTGGATCATTTGTGATTCTTACTATTTTGTAGACCTATAAGTTACAGCCTTTGGTTTCCTATCAAGCGGGAAAAATTCTCTCCGTAGATACAACGTAATTACTATTCTTAACAAGTCTTGGAAATCGGCTTTGAATACAGTTTTCTTTTTAGGTTAATAACGTACCCGCCGCAACCCCTTGCTGGTGGTATACCCATTTCAGTAGATGATTATAATCGTCTGACCCCTGGAGAACTTCTAAACGACGTTATTATAGACTTTTACATAAAGTAAGTTTTTTTTTAAAATTTTCCAACAACGTGTATATCATATATATTATATTATATCGATATGTTGCTTGATCTTTTAGATATCTATTTTGTGAAAAGTTAAGTGAAGTTGATCGTCAAAGAACTCATGTCTTCGGTTCATATTTTTGGCCGTGTCTAACCAGAAAGGGTGATGGTGATCCAATCAAAAATGCTGATAGACGACCTAGTAATGAAGATGACGCTAAACTACTGTACGTGTAAAAAGACAATCATTAGGAAAATATTTATAAACATTTCTCTAATAGTTTGGCAGAACAAAGGCATGCAAAAGTGAAACGGTGGACACGGAACGTGGATATTTTTACGAAAGACTTCATCATAATTCCCATCAATGAAGATTCACGTTGGTTCTTAGCTGTCATTTGTTTTCCTGGTTTAGAAAACCCGGTACCAATGTCAGAGTACACGAGTACAAAATCAACTAATGGAAACGGTAAAGGTGTGATGTTTATGTTTGACAGACATTATTTACCTTTAGTTCAATTAGATACAAGTAGGTCGCCCACTCTTAGCGAAAATGAGAGCGAATACACCAATGCCACTGCCAAACAAATCAACCATATACCATCCAATTCTAGTGTTTCCACAGATTCACTATCCGCTAGTGTTGAAGTAATGAAATTCATTAATAATTGTTGCATTTGAGAATTATAACTGATACTTTCTAGGACTCTATGCACTTGAAAATGGAAGCTGATGGCGAAAACAACTCATGCAATGTTTCTAACGCTGCCGGTAATTTAAATCGGGCAATTGTACAGTGAGTTTCGTAAGAACACTAAAAAGAGTGTTCAAAATTTATATACACTGTTTCATTGACAGGCCCTGCATTCTTCTTTTTGATTCCCTTGCTGGTCCTTATCAAACTAAAATAATGTCCATACTTAAAGAGTAAATATTCTGTAAGGAAATAATTCGTACAAATGATTATAGAACATAAATTTTGTCTAGCTATTTACGAGTGGAATGGAGAGTGAAAAGAGGAACTGTTCGACGATTTGACGAAACCCAAATAAAAGAATCAATGCCTAGAGTTCCTAAACAGCTCAACCATTATGATAGCGGACTTTACATACTTCAGTGTGCAGAAAGTTTTTTCCAAGTATGTTAACATCAATCTATACATATAACAATAATGCTATTGTAATTTCTTTTCCTTTTTTTTTTCAGAACCCTATCCTAGATTTTAGCATTCCCATTACTGGACTTAAAGAATGGTTCTCCGTAGAAAAAGTGAGAATGAAGCGATGGGCCGTAATAAAACTTATTTTCAGACTAAGAAAAGAGCAAGAGAAAAGTTCAGTTTCCTGAGACTTTACTGTGTGTTTCATTCTTTTAAAGCGGTTGTTCCCGCTTTAATTTATTCCTTATTCTAATAAATGTATTGTTTATCAACTTTAAAATAGTAAAATTTAGACCTCAAAGTTTAAAAGTTTTTCAAAATACTTCTACTTGGTATTATCGCAACACAATAGCTGTAATATCTCGCCCATCAATTTTTTTTAGTAAGTTTTCAATTTTTTAAATTTAAAAAGTCAAAACTTTACCTTATTTTTGATTCAAAATCAAATTTATAAAAAATGTTATTAAACAGACGGGCAATTTTTTTGATTTCAATTTCCAAATTTCAAAATGAAAATCATATCGTCGGTCAGTAGAAGGTGCTAGGAAGTAAAATTTAACATGATCCGAAAGATCCTGGCAATCACATTTTGCAAGAATTTGCTATAAATTTCAGTTATTTTTCTTTTTTTTGTAAATGTTCATGTAATGCTTCAACTTTATTTCTATTTTGCTTTATTAAACAACTAAAATGAACAATTATTTTGTAATTTTTCCGCTCGAGTATTTGATTTTTATTCTAATATTTGTATCAATTATTAGTTGTTATTCTGAATTTTCTAACACTATTTTGCGGTTGGGTTATTGCTTACCTACCGTATTTTTCTATTATTTATTGTCTTACTGCTACATTGCTTTATAAACTCTCGTAAGTGTAGGTATAAAAATTCGCATTCAAGTTTTACAGCAATCAGATTAGTGTTTTCAACTCTTGGCTACATCGAAACCAAGGAGTCGTACGGACACCAGACAGCAGCCAACGCTGAGAAACGGGAGCAAACTGTTGAGCGCAACGCTGTAAAAATTGGTAAAAAGAAACCGGAAGTTGGACGCGATTACAAACCGTTAAGATATATACGACGCATAGTATTGTGGAAAATTCACCTGTACGAAGTACTTTTTGTCAATTAATACCAAACCTCCCGGAAATTGTGGCAGGTAGTGTTTTAGAATTAAAAATGAACAAGAATAAATTCAGTCACGAATGATTAAAACAAAATTAACGATAACTTTTTTAGATGCAAAGAAAAGGATGGCGGAATATTATTTATTGCCTCGTGAAAATGCCTATTCTGCGCGAATTGTATTTCCGACTGCCGAGCCCCAGAGGAAGCGCTTGGCCAAACACATGATAACAAAAATCACGTGCAATAAATCACAGCGCTTTCCAAGGGGCTTGACATTCCTCGTATACCCTTGGATTTGGGATTTGCAATTTCAAGGGAAATCTACACGAGAGCGCACAATGAAGGTACAATGTAGTTGAGCACAGAAATGACGTCACAACAATTCCACTACTACAACGTCACTTCCGTGCTCAACGTGTCCAAGCATAGACCTATATCAATATATATATATATAGGTCTATGGTCCAAGGAAATCCAGAGAAATCCATGAATTTCACAAAAGAAATAATATGGCCCGAACACAAAAATGTAAATACTAAATTATAAGCATAAATAGTAAAAATCAAGCTATCTGTTAAAACTAGTCAAGATCTTACTTGAGTAAAGACAGTTTCCGAAAGGACACTGTCAGTGATAAAGATACAACATGGGGCACTACAGGTTTTTTCTTGCTTCAGAATTTGAAGCCTTTGTATTTGGTTGATGATAACATTTTTCTCCGATTTGATGTCAATTTTAATTAATTTCATAATATTGTATAATAAAAAAAATGGAATTAATTTCATTAATACAATATTTGTCGATTTATTATAAAACGGTAAATTTTGTAACTTACGGGCTATATTAGTTTCTAAAAATTTGTTTGGAACTGACAAATAACGGGTTGAAAAAATTATCAATATACCCAGTACTAAACTACTTGGTAGTAAAAATCGCGTAATTAAACGGAAATCTTACCTCACTTCACGTAAACTTTGGCTATCGATGTTCGCTTTTAGAGATTTTACATCGCCACGGACTTATTTATACAAGCTTCCATCATTTCGTATTGAGGCATTAATCTCCCTTTTACTTGACGGAGTGCTTGTAAACAACGAGTTGAAAGAGAGTCCTGAAAACGAAAATTGATCAATTTGATATATATAAGCTTAAAAATAATGCAAACGTGTCTACTTGCTACCTGCAAAATCCTTGCTACGGAGTCGCGAAACGTAACTTGCGGAAATACCGCCACTATCACAATTTAGTTGTCGATTATATTTCTCTTTGCACATTTACATGTAAGACTGAGGTGGGCTAGTATGAACATGCTACCGAGGATGTGTATGCTACTCATTAACTCTAATTTTACACTCAGCCCAGTTGTGAGATCTGGTGGCGATGAAGTAAAGGTGAGTCGCAGGTAAAAGGAGGAATGGAATGGAGTGATTTTGTAAAAAAAAAAAACCGAATGGTAGAATGTAACTAACAAAAATTTATAATATATTAATTTTTAGTATTTATAATACTTGTTGTTTTTATAATTTCCTTACCCCTCAAATCCGCCATTTAGTGCTCTTTCTGCGAAACTATTCCAGCTTTTACCCACATCCGTCACGGCAGCGTGTGTTTAAAAAGCATTTCTAGCGGGCGTCTGAATCATCAGCAACGACTCTACTGCGCACGCTCACGAACATAAAACTTTACCAGTGGAGAGGTGGAAAGCCCTCGATCGCTCCAGTAAAGTACCTATCCTATCACGCATGCGCGTGGACATAAACTCCAAAACCAAATGTGCTGGAAATCACTAAAAATACGTTTCAACGTGGTTTAAACTACCTCAAATCTTTTATCTCACCTGGTATTAGTTTATTAACCTTAACTAACCATTCTACGTTAGCAAAAACAAGCTTTAAACTAGCGAGAAAAGTGAGGTGAGAAGTCCTGGCGCATGCGCAGAAGTATAGGAGCTGCCCTGCCTTGACCGAGACCAGATCCTGTCTCCGAAGCAGCCAGAACCAGTGCGCATGCGTCTAATCCCAGTAAAGTATCGGTCGGTGCATAGTACCACTTCATTTTAGGAAAACGCCTAGATCAGAATCAGATCAAGGAGTCGTATGGGTTCCGACTCCTTGGTTTTATTTTATTCACGGACGGCCGCAGCTCAGGACGCTGCAATTTCAACACCGATAGTCGTTAAATATGTACATTTGCCGGAGGTATTTAATCTGAACCATCGTTATATTAATCATGAAATAATCATTCCCTTTCACACCCTTTTAGATGCGGTTCCGATTGCGAAGAAATATTTAAAAAAAACTGTGGTCATATTTACTGTGCTGCTTGTATTTCGGATGCGTTTACATCCTACGACTCGTTGTGTGATTGTGAAAATAATATTGTGGTAAGAGAATTTGGTTGTACAATGCGAAGTATATTTTAAATTCGTAGTATTTAAATGAAGAATTTAAAAAAATTTTCTTTTAAGCCGAAAAATGATTTTTTTCCGTTGTCGGAGACTCGTGAAGGTGAGTAGAACAGTAGTCATTCTTCAATAAAAATTTTTAAACCCTGTATGCCTTGTTTCCATTTGTTTCATATAGAAAATGCGGATGAAAAGTTAGTGAGTGAAATTAATTGCTGCAAACTGAAGTTGGAGAACCTCGAAACGATGCGTTGTAAGAGTTACATGGTATTTCATGAAATAAAACGTAACCGGTTTCTTTCTTTTTGTTGTTTATTAGACAGAACTCTCGAAAAATTTGAAGCTACGAAACAAAACTGCATCCGCTAGTGTTGAAGTATTTAATTTAATTCATTAATAATTGTTGCATTTGAGAATTATAACTGATACTTTCTAGGACTCTACGCACTTGGAAATGGAAGCTGATGGCGAAAACAACTCGTGCAATGATTCTAATGCCGCCTGCAATTTAAATCGGGCAATTGTACAGTGAGTTTCGTAAGAATTCTAAAAGAGCGTACAAAATTTATATACACTGTTTCATTGACAGGCCCTGCATTCTTCTTTTTGATTCCCTTGCTGGTCCTTATCAAACTAAAATAATGTCCATACTTAAAGAGTAAATATTCTGTAAGGAAATAATTCGTACAAATGATTATAGAACATAAATTTTGTCTAGCTATTTACGAGTGGAATGGAGAGTGAAAAGAGGAACTGTTCGACGATTTGACGAAACCCAAATAAAAGAATCAATGCCTAGAGTTCCTAAACAGCTCAACCATTATGATAGCGGACTTTACATACTTCAGTATGCAGAAAGTTTTTTCGAAGTATGTTAACATCAATGTATATAACAATAATGCTATTGTTATTTCTTTTCTTTTTTTTTTTCAGAACCCTATCCAAGATTTTAGCATTCCCATTACTGGACTTAAAGAATGGTTCTCCGTAGAAAAAGTGAGCATGAAGCGATTGGACATAATAAAACTTATTCGCAGACTAAGAAAAGAGCAAGAGAAAAGTTCAGTTTACTGAGACTTTACTGTGTTTCATTCTTTTAAAGCGGTTGTTCCCGCTTTAATTTATTCCTTATCTTATTGTTTATCAACTTTAAAATAGTAAAATGTAGACCTCAAAGTTTAAAAAACTAATTCCTAATGTTTTTCAAAGTACTTCTATTTGGTATTATCGCAATACAATAGCTGTAATATCTCGCCCAACAATTTTTTTTAGTAAGTTTTCAATTTTTTAAATTTAAAAAGTCAAAACTTTATCTTATTTTTTATTCAAAATCAAATTTATAAAAAATGTTATTAAACAGACGGGCAATTCTTTCGATTTCAATTTCAAAATGAAAATCATATCGTCGGTCAGTAGAAGGTTTTAGGAAGTAAAATTTAACATGATCCGAAAGATCCTGGCAAATACATTTTGCAAGAATTTGCTACAAATTTCAGTTATTTTTCTTTTTTTGTAAATGTTCATGTAGTGCTTAAACTTTATTTCTATTTTGCTTTATTAAACAACTAAAATGAACAATAATTTTGTAATTTTTCCGCTTAAGTGTTTGATTTTTCTGAGATTTGTACCGCAATTATCGACACTGTTAGTTGTTATTCTGGAATTTTTTATCACCATTTTGCTATCGGTAGGGTTTTTGCTTACCGTATTTTTCTATTATTTATTGGCTTATGACCTGGCTTCTATTATTTATTGGCTGTATTGCTTTATTAACTCTCGTAAGTGAAGGTATAAAAGTTTTTACAGCAATCAGATTAGTTTTCAACTCTTGGCTTGCAACAATTCGCCAATAGAATGCGCAATAAATCACAGCGCTTTCAAAGGGGCTTGACATTCCTCATTCACCCTTCGATTTGGGATTTGCAATTTTAAGGAAACCCAACGCGGAATCCCAAGTCTACGCGAGAGCGCCCAGTGAAAGTAGTTGAACACAAAAATGACGTCACAAATATTCCAGTATACTACTTTCCCCACTCCTACAACGTCACTTCCGTGCTCAACTTATCCAAGAGAAATCCATAAATTTCACAAAAGAAATTTTATGGCCCGAACACAAAAATGTAAATACTAAATTGTAGGCATAAATAGTAAAATACAAGCTATCTATTATAACTAGTCAAGATCTGACTTGAGTAAAGACAGTTTCCGAAAGGACACTGTCAGTGATAAAGATACAACATGGGGCACTACAGGTTTTTTTTTGCTTCAGAATTTGAAGCCTTTGTATTTGGTTGATGATAACATTTTTCTCCGATTTGATGTCAATTTTAATTAATTTCATAATATCGTATAATAAACAAAATGAAATTAATTTCATTAATACAATATTTGTCGATTTGTTATAAAACGGTAAATTTCGTAACTTATGAGCTTTATTCGTTTCTAAAAATTTTGTTTGGAACTGACAAATAACGGGTTGAAATTATCAATATACCCAGTACTAAACTACTTGGTAGTAATAGTTAAACGGAAATCTTACCTCACTTTACGTAAACTTTGGCTATCGATGTTCGCTTTTAGATATTTCACATCGCCACGGACTTATTTATACAAGCTTCGATCATTTCGGATTGAGGCATTAATCTCCCTTTTACTTGACAGCGTGCTTGTAAACAACGAGTTTAAAGAGAGTCCTGAAAACGAAAATTGATCAATTTGATATATAAGCTTAAAAATAATGCAAACGTGTCTACTTGCTACCTGCAAAATCCTTGCTACGGAGTCGCGAAACGTAACTTGCGGAAATACCGCCACTATCACAATTTAGTTGTCGATTATATTTCTCTTTGCACATTTACATGTAAGACTGAGGTGGGCTAGTATGAACATGCTACCAACGATGTATATGCTACTCATTAACTCTAATTTTACACTCAGCCCAGTTGTCAGATCTGGTGGCGATGAAGTAAAGGTGAGTCGCAGGTAGAAGGAGGAATGGAATGGAGTGATTTTGTAAAAAAAACCGAACGGTAGAATGTAACTAACAAAAATTTATAATATATTTATTTTTAGTATTTACAATACTTGTTGTTTTTATAATTTCCTTACCCCTCAAATCCGCCATTTGTGCTGTTAATTCTGCGAAACTATTCTACCTTTTACCCCACATCCGTCAAGGCAGCGTGTAAATAAATACTTTAAAAAGCATATCTAGCGGGCGTCTGAACCATCAGCAACGACTCTACTGCGCACGCTCACGAACTTAAAACTTTACCGGTAGAGAGGTGGAAAGCCCTCGATCGCTCCAGTAAAGTACCTATCCTATCACGCATGCGCGTGGACATAAACTCCAAAAC